>JAKSZU010000020.1:44245067-44307567 GCA_026018925.1 Tupaia tana | reverse complement strand
TACATCACAAGGAAATAGAACCCCATTAAATGCCAAATTTCAAGGTAAATGGGATAGAAAAAGCAAAGAGAAATAAATGTATTATATTCTGTTGATTCAGAACTCTTGTTACAAAAATATGTAGGGCAATTTTTGACTACACAGCAGCTAAACGTATTAATAGTGAACTTTTCATGATTGGTTACTACTTGAAATCATTGCACATTTTTTTTACTCCCAAAAATGTTCCATTATATTCTTTTCTGATCATCACCACCTGCCTTTTTCATTAAAACTTTAAACTATAGCATTAAAATCTTCACATAGACAGTTTTTCAAATAGCTGCATCAGTTCCCACCTCAATTAAATTCATTGAACAAATAAATAATTTTAAAGACTTATTTAAGATTATGAAAGCATGTGTTTTTGCACTGGCTTTTATTTAAATGTTTGCTTCCATGTTTCCCATGTGAACTCTGACAGTAGGAAGTTGGTAGGGATGTACTACTTTTTCATTACTACACTTGGCCTTGGAGAGTAGCATGACCCTTGCTTCAACAGTCACCATTTTGAAGATGGACCAGATTGCGGTGGTACTATGGTGGGCAGGGAAATCTCAAAATAATGTGTTACTATCTGTGACTCACCAACGTGCTTGTGTGTATGTGTGCATGCGCAATGTTTTTGGCCAAATGGTGCTTAAAAATACTGACAATATTTTACCTCAGTTTGAATCTTATGATTATTAACTGTATATTTTCAAGAAAAATACAAAAATGCAAACAACTTAAAGCATGTGTAACTAATTTAGGACTTGTAGTCAAGAAGGAACATAGCTTGGAATATTGTTGCTTTAACCTAAATAGAATCCTGGAAATTAATCACTAAAAAATGTGTACTTGTTCAACTAGTTGGTCTAGTTCAATACTGGAAAGATAAATATTTGACTTTTTGTTCCTTCTGCCATTGTCATGGTCTTTGCTATAATGAAAAGCTACTTTTTCCCCCTCTGTGTTTACTCAAAGATATTGAAAAAGATATTATCTTTATTTCTCCATCTTGAGTGCTAAAGAGACAGAATTCTAGACACATATAGATAGTAAGGCACTTCGAAGCTGGAATGACAGGCTTACTTTTATATTTTCCATGTTTATAGTTTAATGCTGTAATTTTACCATATTAGGAAAGATCTTTCTTTCAGTGTGCTTGATTGACATTTCCACCCCAAGTCTTCACTTTTTTTGGGAAAGTTATCACCAGAGGTTTAGAGTGGGGTTATGGCTTTCACAAAACAATTGTGAAGTTATCCCTTTCTGTGGAGAGGTAAAGAGGAAGTGCCATGTGGGAACAGGTTGAAATTTGGGACCCAAATGATTATTCTGTAAAATAGGTAGAATGAAGAGAGTAGATGTGGACAAAATATGTGGAGCAAAAGAGAGGGAACTTTTCTGAGAGACTCTTGTGGTGTTACAACTGAGACACTCTCTCCTTTACACCCTCTAAGACAGTATTATAGACCTTCACTTTGAAAGAGGATCACATTTATGTTGCAGAGAAAATCCAATGCATTTTATTTAGTTTTTAAACTTAATAGTCAAACAGATAATGTAATCATATGCTTAAAAATCCAAAAAATATAGAAGCTTATACAGTAAAAACTGTCTTCCCAGATCCCCCACCACTTAATTCCTTTTCAAAGAGGCAACAAATATGATTTCCTAAGTAGTATTAATTAGCCTTCCAGTGATATTTTATATATTGTGTTGTCAAGAAAGTAGTGACTCATTTTTGCATAGAAAACCAGAAAATACGTCATGACTTTCCCAACTTACATGAATTTGCATGTATAAATTTTTCTTCTCTTTTACATAAATGGTAGCATAACATACCTATTGTTCTGCAGCTTGTTTTTCTACTTACTATATGGAATTCTTTTCTTATTCATACAAGAAAAGGGGTTCCTGTTCTATTTTTTTTTCTTTTTTTTTGCTGTAGGGCGTGTGCGCTCGCCAGACAGAGAGAGACAGAGAGACAGAAAGCGAGAAATCACCCCCCAGGGGGGATGGCCACGCTGCAATCCCTTCTACTCCATTTTCCCCTCGGGATCTTGGGCATGCCCGCACACACGCCCGGCGTGAGTTTAAGCCACCAGGTCCGGGACTCGAACCACGGTTGACTACGTGGGAGTCCAGCGACATAGCCATTATGCTAACTGCTGGTCCCGCTGTTCTATTTCTATGGTTGCATCATATGCATTGTAAGGATCCACCATAAATCATCTATATAGTTGTCTACTGACAGATGTTTAGGTCGCTTCCAATCTTTTGGTCTTAATAAAAAAACAGTTCAAGAATCCACGTGCATTACTGATCAGAATGTAAAATGTTGGCCTATGGTGGAAAACAGTTTGGTGGTTTCTCAACAAGTTAAACATAGAATTACTATATGATCCAGCAATTCCAATTCTAGGTATATAACCAAAAGAATTGAAAGCAAGGACTCAGCTACCTATATACCATGTATGTTAATGCCTATAGGAGCATTATTCACAATAGCTGAAAGAGGGAGGGGGCCTAAATATCCATCAATAGATAAATGGATCAACAAAATTATTATGTACCATAGTATGTACATACAATATAATGAACTTTAAAAAGGAAGGAAATTCCAATATATACAACAACATGGATGATCCTTGAAAAGTGAAAGATGCCAGACACAAGAGAATGAACGTTGTACGATTCTACTTATATCAGGTACCTAGTATGAACAGATTCATACTGAAAGTAGAATAGTAGTTACTACAGACCAGGGGAGGGAGAAGGGAAGAGTTACTGTTTAATGGATACAGGATTTCTTTTTGAGAAGAAGTAAATGTTCTGGAAATGTATAGTGGTGATTGATGGTTATACAATAATATGAATGTATTTAATGCTACTAAGTACACTTAAAAATGGTCAAAATGGTAAAATTTTTGTTATGTATATTTTAACACAATAAAAAAGTCACCCCAAAAATGCAACAGGGAACAATTGGTTATAACGTTGCCTGCTGCCTCACATTATAAGACAATAATTTAATTAAACATTTCTCTCTCTCTGGAAACCTGATTGGTGAAAAATCAATTACTCTTTTTAAGAATGAAAAGGAAACTGCCCGTTAACTTCCTTGAGGAGCTGGACTTGACATATGTTGGTTTTATGTGTATGGGTGGGGAGGATGAGGCATATTAGAACTTTGAATTCTTGCTCTAATGGAAGCTATATTTGAACTCACAATGTGAATGACTGATTGAGGGACACTTTATTCATTAATTTTCAAATAACCTTACCTAGAGATGGTTTGAAAAGTTTGCTGAAATGATATTTGCAGTATTGTTTCAATCTGTACTTGGTGACTTGAAGGAATTTCAACTTTATTCTTGGTAATTAATTTATCAAGCATTTAATAGTAAATAAGGCATAGTGGCTGCCTTTGAGGACTTACAGTGTGATGAGGAGGGGATTTCAGTGAGCAGGCACTGCTGTGTCGGGTGATATGAGAGTGTGGATTGCCACAGAGATACAGAACGGGTGGGCCCTTCCCAGACTTGTGTGGTGACTGGTTAAAAAGGCTTCCCAGAGAGGGCTCTATCTGAACTGAGTCTTTCACAACAAATAGGAGTTAGACAAGTGAAATGGAGGACGGGAGGAAGGGATGGAGATTTTAGAAATCGGGAAAAGAAATAAACAGTCATTGCAAGATGCTGAGACAAGAGAAATTGTGGAACCTTGAGAACATTCTAGACAGTTCAGATGGGCTAGAGCTGAGAGCGGCACGGTGCCCTGATGAGCACATGTGCTCTGTCATCCCGGGGAAGCCCAGAGGGACCACGAGTGAGAGTCTTTCGCTTGCCTGTGAAGTTTCTCCTGAATTACGGCTTGATAAAGGGTTTTCACTTTTATACTTAGTAAGTCCATAATCTCAACAATGCCAAGGATACTTTTTTCTTATTTTGAAATTCCTTTGACAACAAGGCTGTGGTATGTGTAATGAGCCTACTCCTCCTTTCCCTGCTTTGTCCCCATTTCCCTGATTTTTTTTCCTCTTAGCTTATATCTTATTTCCTTTCCAAACCCTCTTGAAATTCCTTCTGCATTACCAAGACTTTCTCTGAAACTGTTCCTAGCTCTATCCTTCTTGCCTCTAAATTCTTTTTTTTTCCTCCAGCCATTTATTGAGAGTTGGTTTTGTGCTAAATACTGAAAATGTGCTGAGGATGCAAGGATGAACAAGACCAGTCCTTGACCTCAGCTTAATATACTCTCTTTATTATACTTCTATTATAGGGTTGTCACAGTCCAGCCTGCATTGCATTACAGTACACAATTAATCTGAGAGCATTTTGATTTGTGTGTGCAGCTTTCAACCAGAGCCCAGTACCTAGGACACGCTAATGTGTATTGTTGAACCATATCTTTATTTTTTGTTTTTTAATTGCCACAGGACATGTGAATTAATCAGAGCGAGACAGAGAGATGGAGGGAGGGATAGTGCACCTGCCAATTGGTGTGGTCACAATGAAATCCCTTTCCTCCATTTCCTCATTCTGTTTGGTTTGGGGGCACAGATGCACAAGTATGTTTTTCAAGATACGGTCTGGGATTCTAACTGTGTTTGGCCATGTGGAGCTCCCTTAATTACTAGACAACAGAGCTGGCCCTATTGAGCCATTTCTTTTTCTTTTTTTTTTTTTCTTGTTTTTCATTTTATCAATTCTTAATAAAAGCTGTATTTTACTCCTGCATCCTCTCAATTGTTTTTTCCTTATATTAGCCTTTTTCCTTTCCTACTTGGCAAGACTTGGCTTTACGTTCAAGGATCTTTTTGTGGTCTTTGCTAGTTTTAGTCCTAGTGATAACCACTTTGCTGGGGTGAATGCCCACATGAATAGTTGAACAGTTGTGCCATTAGCCTTTTTATTTTTAAGAATTATTTTATTTAACTATTTGTATTTATTTATTGATTTATTTTTAATTTGACCAGAGAGGGACAGAATAAGACAGAAAGAGAGGGAAAGTGAGAAAGCAAGCCACCAGGTAACTTGAACTGTGGTCGACCATGTGGAAGTCCAGTGCCCTTAACCTCTGTGCTACCTGCTGGCCCCGCCATTAGCCTTTTTATGCTGCACCCACTCACTGTAGATGATGTATTTATTCCTGTAAACTTGGACTACTTTGCCAATTTGCTGACCTTTATAGTATTCTCACACAATGTGAATTTCATCCTTTTAGGATGGGCATAGATTGAACATTGTACTTCTGCCTCAGCTCTTTGGAAAGAGGGGAAGATACAGTCTTCCTGCAGATGTGGGATGGTGCATTGAAATGCCTTTTACAGTCTTGCTTTGGTCAGAAGTCACAGAAGGATTGAGCTTCATTTTGACCACTGCCACTCTGGCAATAGCCACAAAAGAGAAAGGTCACTTCCAGTTCTGTACATTTACAAGAGATCTCCTGTTTAACCATTTCAATGAGAGAGAGAGAGAGAGAGAGAGAGAGAGAGAGAGAGAGAGACATTTATTGAGCATTTACTCTGTGCTCCGCACTTGGATAAGTGCTTTATAGCTATTATATCGTTTAACTGTTCTCAAAACCTTATGGAGCAGGAATGACTAGTTTGTCCATTTTATGTGTGAGAAACTGAGAGGTGGAGCCCTTGGATAATATGCCCAGAACCACACTGCTCAGATGTAGTAGAGCAAGAATTTGGACCTCTAGAGTCTGGTTCCAGGGCCCTTGCTTTTGTCTACCATACCATGCCAGACTGATTTTTCTCCTCTGTCGTCATTCCTTCTACAGGTCATACAATCAACAGCACACCTGTTGTCCTTGTGTAATTTTGCTTTGTTCATTTCAGTGTCCCTGAGGTTCAGTAGCCTGTATCCACAGCTAGGTTATGGCACCCAGGCTACAAGTTGCAGACACTAGGTAACATCTACATTTATATAGTTTTATGTGAAGTTTGTAGATAGATGTCCGCTCTCCACACTGTGCCTTTAAATGCCATGTGACGATTATAATGAAGCTGATTTATGCTGCTTACCAGATGGGTCCCCAAATCTTCTTGGAAACTATATCATAAAATCAAAGGCAACTTACAGATAGCTGTGATGTGACAATTGATCTTCAGGGCTTAGCTTTAGCAAACCCTTGGTGTGGTTTAGACCAGGGATTCACAAACTTGTCCACTGAAGTATCCCTACAATTGTGGCCAGTGAAGTATATACCTCGAGATCTGGTGATGGAGCATAAAATGATCAAGGCTTGCCATTCCTTTAGTCTCCAGATTTTAGCTTAAAATTAAATACTTATTTTAACAAACTATAATAATAATCTAATAATAACTAAGGCATCTATGCTTATTTAAAGATGGTAAAGCTTTCATTATTTATAGTCAATAAAATAGGCACTGCAAGAGATCTGCATTATTTTCTGTCACCTTGAGGATTTGCTAGCACACCCTTTCTTCATACTTGACTGGGAGGTGCACTGGTTAGATAAAACTGCTGTGGCCTAGGACGTTTGAGGTGTGGTTACTTAAAAGAATTATTGTCATACCAAGTCAGGGATGAGCGGGTCCCCAGGCAGCCTCTGCCGATTCACGTGCTAATGCTTACTACCCCTTATCCTGAGTTTTCAGCTGTAGTCCTTTGATGTTCAGACAGACTTGAGCTCTCCTACAAGCCTGTGGGATTGGTGAGATGCTGCCAAGGGCACCAGCGGTGTTTCCCTGCCCCTTGCAATTCTACATTAATACATTAGAACCCAGGTCTGTAGTGTTCTCATTATTTGTGTTCCTAAGGGTGTGTGTTCTTGTGGCTTCCTCTGTTGTAGTGTTTTACATTTGCAAGTGTTTTGTTCTTTGTCAACTTGAATGCAAAATTCAGTGCCTCTACTAGTTTACCATCCTAAATCCACTCACACTAAGCATTTCCTGAGTTTATAACTTGATTGATTACTTGAGGACTTCAGTTCCTCAATGATTTCACTAGCTGCTTCCTCTTCTCTCCCTATCCTGACCTCTTTCTCTCTTAAGAGCAAACAAATCCCTCTACCTGTCTCCTACCATGTAGTTTCATCCTCTCCCCTGAATCCTTGCCCTCAAGGGACATTCCTGCCCTGCAGGACTTACCCACCCCAAGTGGGCCTACGAAAGCATTTTCCCAACAAAGGCAATCCTCTCACTAAGAGAAATTCTCATACCAGCTGCCAGGAGAATAAAATGCTCTTCATTTAACACCCCCTCTCCCCCAATAATAAAGCAACAAAGGTTGAGAGTGATTTATTTTCTTTTAAAAAATAAATTAGAACAGACTCAAGGTTATCTTGGTAATAATAGCACTGTCTCTCTCCCTTGCATTCCAATATGCTGTCTTGAATGGTGGTGAAAGGCATGAAGTTACAGCTCGCTCAAAGGGAATTGAACATAGGGGTGCTATCTGTATGTTGCAGGGGACAAAAGAGCTCTTCCACGTTCCCTGATTCCTGACGAATAGTTATCTAGCAGCTCTTCCACACCCCTGAGGTCGAATTTACAGCCTCCTAGGCTAGCACATCGTGCTGTGGGCAATACTGACAATTTAGAAAACCATTCTTTGTATTGAGCTGATATCAGCCTTCTGTAGCTATTAATCCCATATTCTAACTCTATTTGCATGAATTCAGACCTAATTTGATTTGAGTTACATTAGTTAAGCGTTGTATACCATCCATCCTAAAACATATCTGATGCTTCATTTTCTTGCTCAAAATGTCTTGGTGGGTCACCATTACCCAGAGAACAAAATCTCACTTCCTTAGCAGAACAAGGTCCTTAATGAATTCATCGAAATACCCTTTTCCAGCTTTACCCTTGTCTTATGTTTCCTGCTTTTTAAGTTCTCCTTTCCACAAATATGTATGTCACTTTTCTTGTTTCTCTTTTGCTTGCTCACTATTATAAAGAGCTTCCTGTCCTGCTCATCTCCACTGATCAGCATCTTGCTTATTTTTCAATGATACTTGAACCTTGAAGTCAAGTTTTTTTTTTTCTTTTTTGCTAGAGGACACGTGTGTTCACTAGAGTGAGACAGAGAGAGGAGAGAATAAAGCACTCCCATGGGGAATGGTCATGACACCATCCCTTCTCCTCTATCACTTCCTCCTTTTGGGATTTTGGGCAGACATGTACATACATGCCTGGTGTGTTTCTCAAGTCTCTGAGTCCAGGACTTGAACCACATGGTCAGCGATGTGGGATCCAGTTACCTTATCCACCAGGCCATGGAGCTGGCCCAACCTTTATTGATTTTTCTAGTCAAATAAATTGCTGCCTTCTCTGGATTTTTATTGTCACTTTAAACCTGTGCTATCCAGTGTCTTTATTTAGGGACTTGGCTGGAAGAGGAGAATCATATTGAAAGATTAGCTTTAAATGCTATATTAAAGCCAACAAGAGCAATTTGAATCTGATATATATATTTTTTTTTGGAGAAGTTTTTGCTATAGGACGAGTGCGCTCGCCAGAAAGACAGAGAGAGACAGAGAGACAGAAAGCGAGAAATCACCCCCCAGGGGAGATGGCCATGCCGCAATCCCTTCTCCTCCATTCTCCTCTCGGGGTCTTGGGCACGCACGCACACGCGCCCGGCATGAGTTTAAGCCACTGGGTCTGGGACTCGAACCTTGATCAACTACATGGCAGTTCAGCAACATAGCCATTACGCCAACTGGTGGTCCCAGAATCTGATATTTTTTTTTTATTGGCTTAGGGTTTAAATTCATAGATACCCTATCACTGTTTTTCATGTCAGTAATTTCCTGGAAACTTTAGATTTAAGGTTTAATTCTATTATTTGTTTTTTTGGTTTTCTGTTGGGTCATCTGCTAAATAGCTAAAACCTGTCAATTTAAAGCTTAAGTTCAAGTGTGTCTCTTAAAATATGAATGATTTTCTTTTCTTTCTTTTTTCTTTTTCTTTTTTTTTTTTTTTTTTTGGTAAGCTCGATTTCTGAGCCTTTAGTGGCCCTCAGTCCCCTCAGGCTTCAGCTTCGAGGTCTTCTATTTCATCCTGCCTAAGAGAGCCCTTGCTCCTGTCACTATTAATATATATGAACGTTACTTGCATGAACAATTTTTTGTCCTCCCTCCACAAAAATTTGAGCACGGGGAGTTCAGAGAATTGTTTACTGCTGTATCCCCAGTGCATAGACCAATGCTTGGTACTCAAAAATTTTGTTGAATGAATATGTGATTTTTTTCCTTTATTCACGAAAGAGCATGTACATGGGGACCAGCGGTTAGCGTAATGTCTATGTCGCTGGACTCCCACGTAGTCGACTGCGGTTCGCGTCCCGGACCCGGTGGCTTAAACTCACGCTGGGCGCGTGTGGGTGCGTGCCCAAGATCCCGAGAGGAGAATGGAGGAGAAGGGATTGCAGCATGGCCATCTCCCCTAGGGGGTGCTTTCTCGCTTTCTATCTCTGTCTCTTTCTGTCTGGCGAGTGCATGCGCCCTATAGCAAAAAAAGACCCCTCTAAAAAAAAAAAAAAAAAAAAAAAAAAAAAAGAGCGTGTACATGCATATGTGACAAAGAGAGGAGTACCTTCCCCAGGGTCTGGTACTCATATATCCCTTTCCCCCGGTTTTCTATCCTGTTAGATTATGGGCACCTGCAGGAGCTTTCTGTGTTCCAGGCTGACGGTGCCTGGGTTTGTAACCTGGTTCAGAGCTTCTCCTGAGTAGTCCATTGCTCCAGCACCGATACATTACTTGGCCCAGAGTTGGCCCAATGCATTACTTAAAAAAAAAAAAAAAAAATAACAGTGCATGCCTGTGTGATGGTTTATCTATCTTATTTTCTGACCAGGTACTTTTTATGTTTGTAACCTGGAAATTTTCATCTCATTTTTAAAAGCCTTATGATCTGCTGAGGGTTGCTAAAATTTTGATCTTCATTTACACAGAAAAGCTAGCAGGAAGCCCTACTGTGAGTTCATTATCAAAGGGACTTTACTGTAGTTAAGTTTTTTTAATTTTGCTTATTTTATTTTGTCTGTGCTTGTGTATGTATTCCTGTGCATGGCAACCTCCACCAGGGTCCTAATGCCTCAGTGTACTCCTAACCCCTGCCAGCCCGGATCATGGGCCCGCGAATGCTGGGCACACACAGGGAGGTGTCTGGACGTGAGTCTGGAACCCTCCTATGTGGCCCAGCCCTGCAGAGCACTCTGCAGAGCATCAGGTTTTATTGCTTCAACATTGTCTGGCCACAAAATAAAAATAAAAATTGCCCCTCAACATTATTCATTTTTCTTAGGCCCAGGTCTAATTCCTAGGAGTAGTCGTTTTTAGTGATAGACCATATTATTTCAGATATACTCTGTGTACGTAGAAATCCATATACATATATATTTATATGTATGTATTCTTTTTTTCCCCTCAATACGAAAACACTATCATAAAACTTCCATACTTTCACTTAACATACTTTGTGGTCATTTTCCTATATTGGAACACATAGATTTACCTTGTTCTTTTATTAATAAATACTTGTAATATATTTATTTATATGAACATGATACTAATTTATTAAACTTTTATTATGGTACTGTATTATTTATTTATTTATTTATTTATTTATTTTTGGAGAGGTTTTTGCTACAGGGTTCATGTGCTCACCAGAGAGAGAGAGAGAGAGAGAGAGACAGAGAGAGAGAGAGACAGAGAGACAGAAAGTGAGAAATCACCCCCTGGGGGGATGGCCATGCCGCAATCCCTTCTTCTCCATTCTTCTTTTGGGATTTTGGGCACACATGCACACGCACCCTGTGAGAGTTTAAGCCACTGGATCCGAGGCTCAAACTGCGGTCTACTGTGTGGAAGTTCAGCGACACAGCCATTATGCTAACTGCTGGTCCCTGTATTTATTTTTTTAAAGCATTTTTAATTTTATTTTTATTTATTCATTCATTTATTTTAATTTGACCAGAGAGAGACACAGAGAAACTTAGAGAGAGAAAGTGGGAAAGCAAGTTACCAGGTCTGGGACTAGAACCATGGTCAGCCATGTGGGAGTGTCTTGTCTAGCACCTTAACCACCAATACACCTGCTGGTCCCAGCACTATATTTATTTAAACAAGACTCTCACTGTTTGGTTTGTTATTTCTAGTTTTTTTTTTTTTTATGTTACACTATTGCAGCTAAGTACACATGCATATACACACACACACACATGCATATCTATATATTATTTAGATAGGTCTGTTGGATACATTACTAAAAGCAGAATTTCTGAGTCAGAGGATTTGCACATTTTTTTTTCTTTATTTCTAAGAAAGAAGTCTTCCATTTCAAACACTGAGCTTCAAACATGGGTTGTTTCTTTTTTAAATTGTTTGTTTGTTTGTTTGTTTGTTTACTTGATACAGAGTGCATGTGCATGAGAGAGAGGGAGAGAGGATGACTTTGCCAGAGTCTTGTCATGCTGTGGTTCTCTTTCTCCAGCTCTCCAGCTTTTCCATTTCCTGGGTACCCATGCACTTTCCCAATGTGTGTTTTCAGGCCAATCTGGGGATCCAAACCTACAGTCTTGTGGCTTCCAGCCTTGCAGGACACTTACTTTAACACAGCATCTGGGCCCAGATGTGGGTCTTTCTAATAAAAAGTGAAGGATGATTCAGGAGAGAAGCCAAGAGTGTAGAAGGTAGAGCCAGGAGCTGAGGAGAATAGTGAAAAACATGACTGCTAAATTGTAAAGCCAGGCCTAACTTCTCAACATTTGGAGATTTAAAAAAAATTTTATTTATTTATTCATTTATTTTTAATTTGACCAAAGAGAGACACACAGAGAAAGAGAGAGAGGGAAAGTGAGAAAGGAAGCCACCAGGTCCAGGACTCGAACCATGGTCAGCCATGTGGGAGTGTTCAGCTCCTTAACCACCACACCACCTGCTGGTCCCCATTTGGAGATTTTCTATTAATATCTTGGCCATTATTTTTCAGCTTAATTCTAACATAGGCAAAAGAACATAACTAAGTCATTTCTATTCTTTACAACGTATTGAGAGCCAGTCCCCTTCTCCCCCCCCATAACTTAGTAGTTAAAGGAACCAGATTCCATGTAGCTAACCACAGTTTGACTTCCAGCCCAGGTAGCTTGAAAAACACAAATGAGTGCATGCATGCCCCCAATCCTGACGGAATGGAGAAATGGAATACAAGGGATTGCAGTGTGATCACACCCCATTGGGAGGTGCTTATCCTTCTTTCTGTTTAATGTTCTGTATATTCTATCAGGGCAGGTTTCTTAATAAGACTAGTGAAGGACCAGCAGTTAGTGTAATGGCTATGTCGCTGGACTCCCACATAGTCGACCGCGGTTCACGTCCCAGACCCGGTGGCTTAAAACTCACACCGGGCATGTGTGTGTGCGTGCCCAAGATCCCGAGAGGAGAACGGAGGAGAAGGGATTGCCACGTGGCCATCCCCCTCGGGGGGGTGATTTCTCGCTTTCTGTCTCTCTGTCTCTCTCTCTGTCTGTCTGGCGAGCGCACGCGCCCTATAGCAAAAAACCTCTCCAAATAATAATAATAATAATAAGACTGGTGAATTTTTCTATATCCTTACTGATATTTATTTGTTCTATGAGTTTCGATACAGATATGTTAAACTCTCCCACTAAGATTATGGATTTATCTATTTGTGTTTCTAATTATCATATTTAAAAAATAGATTTTGAAGCTATGTTTTTAGGTGTACACAAATTTAAAATTGTTGCATCTTTTTGATGAATTTACGTTTTTTAAAAAAGAATTATTTATTTAACTTTATTTGCTATTATTACATATTGTTTTATATTTGATCAGACAGAGACAGAAAGAGAGAGAAAGGGAAAATGAGAAAGAAAGCTGCCAGGTCTAGGACTCTAGCCACAATCAGCAATGTGAGATTCCAGCACTCTAACCACCACACCACCTGCCAACTCCTGAATTTACCTTTTTTCATTACAAAATTTCCCTATTTATCTCAAGTAATTTGTCATATCCTAATATATAAATATTGGTATAGTTACAAAAGCTTATTATTTTGGGGGGGCTGTGTTTAAATTGTATATTTTTTTCTGTCCTTCCATTTTCAACTCTTCTATACCTTTATACTTAAGGTATAGGAAAAAAATTAGAGTGTAAATACAAGGAGGTAGGGATTAGAGTCTAGTTAGGGTCTGTCTGCCACATTTTGTTTTCCTCTTCATTCTTGTCTTTATTTGGATTCATCAAATGGTTTTTTATATAATCCATACTGCCCTCCAAGTATTTCTTAGTTATAAATCTTTTACTATTTTTCTACCAATTACTGTAGATATTAACACATTTAACATAAGTTAGTACTTTTTATTAGTGCTTTAATACATTAACTCCATTTATTCTTAATTTACCTTTTTTTATTGTTTTCATGTATTTTAATTCTAGAAATATTTTAGGCCCTATAAGATAGTGTTATTTGATTGTTTTGTGAAATAAGTTTGTGTTTAAATTTCTCCACATATTTACCTTTTCTATTATCTTCAGTTCTTGCACTTTTATGTTTTTGCTGATATGACATTCTTTCTTCTGGAAGAATTCCATGTGATGATTCTTTTTTTTTTTTTTTTTTTTTTTTTGGAGAGGTTTTCGCTATAGGGCGCGTGCGCTCGCCAGACAGACAGAGAGAGACATAGAGACAGAAAGCAAGAAATCACCCCCCAGGGGGGATGGTCACGCCACAATCCCTTCTCCTCCATTCTCCTCTCGGGATCTTGGGCATGCACGCACACGTGCCTGGCGTGAGTTTTATGCCACCGGGTCCGGGATGCGAACCGCGGTTGACTACGTGGGAGTCCAGCGACATAGCCATTACGCTAACTGCTGGTTCCCTGTGATGATTCTTTTTGTCAGGGCCTTCTGATACAGCCTGTCTCTTACATCTGTCTGGCCCTACACTTCCAGATATTCTGGACTTCTTACCATGTCTTACATTTATATTAAACCTTTTCCTGTGTTTTCCTTTTTCTTTCAACCTGGATGTGTTTTTTTAGAAGTGTATTTACTGAAAGAGAGAAAGTTATATAGAGGGCCAACAGAGTCTTTATGCCACAATCCACCCCCAGCCTCAGCCAGTCTGGATCATGGGCATACATGTGGGAACAGGTATGTACGTGGATTCATAAAGGGAAGCCCTGGGACATGAATGGAGGACCTTACCAAGTGGGTCCAGTTGTATTGCCACTGTGTCACCATCTGGTCCCAGTCTAGGTATTTTTTTTTTTTTTTTGGAGAGATTTTTTCGCTATAGGGCATGTGTGCTCGCCAGACAGGGAGAGACATTAGAGACAGAAAGCGAGAAATCACCCCCCAGGGGGGATGGTCGTGCCGCAATCCCTTCTCCTCCATTCTCCTCTTGGGATCTTGGGCACGCACGCACGCACGCACGCCCGGCGTGAGTTTTAAGCCACTGGGTCTGGGACGCGAACCGCGGTCAACTACGTGGGAGTCCATAGACATAGCCATTACACTAACTGCTGGTTCCCCAGTCTAGGTATTTTTACTAACGTATTCCCCCAATCACAAATCCTCTCTTTAACTATGTTTAATCTTTTGTTAAACCCATTCATGGCATGACTAATATTAAGTTTTTTATGCTGTTGTGTGTTTGTTCGTTTTTCAATTTGTCAGAGGGCACGTGCTTGCTGGAGAAACAGAGAGAGGGAGAGAAATCACCTTCCATGGGGAATGGTCACACTGCAATTCCTTTTCCTTCTTTTCTTCCTCCTTTTGGGATTTCTGAGCTTGTACAAACATGTCTGTTTTTTCCTTGAACCATGCAGTTGGCCCTGTGGGATCCAGTTGCCTTAACCATTACTCCACTAGCTGGCCCTGATTTTAGTCCTTCTGTTACTCAGTATTGTAAGCTACACTTGACTCTTTGACATAATTTTCATTTCTCTAGTAAAATTTTCTATCTTGGCATTTATTTTCCTAAACATGTTAATCACATGTCTGTATCTAGTAACTCAAATGCCCGATCATCTGTTAGTGTCTTTCTATTGCCATTTTTTTTCCATTTGATCCTTACTGTTGGTATGAAACATTGTAAGGTAGCTGAATGATATCCAAAGAGAATTTTCTTTAGTTCCAGTCTGCGTTTATAATAGAAGCAGGTTACTTTAACTATATTAATATTATATGTTACTGGAAATGATTAGGGCCCAGGTTGCAGCCTTTGTAAAGTCTGGTTACTTGCATTTTGCCTTTACTTTTAGCAGACATTTTGATAAAAGTCCCATATGAATGTCTAATTTTTTCTAAGTTTCTTTCTCAGAAACAGATTATGAATTTCAGCTTATATTTCTGAACTGTTTTCAACAGTTTGTTGTTGAAAACTCTTAGATTTTCATCCTTTTTGAAGCCATATTCTTTTCTGCCTCTTGCCCTATGCTACTTATAAACTGATGACTGCCCCATAAAAAGAAAAATGGTGGGACCAGCAGTCATTGGCTATGTCGCTGGGCTCCCATGTAGCCGAGCGCAGTTCGAGTCCCAGACCTGGTGGCTTAAACTCAAACCAGGCGCATGTGTGTGTGTGCCCAAGATCTCGAGAGGAGAATGGAAGAGAAGGGATTGTGACATGGCCATCCTCCCTGGGGGGTGATTTCTTGCTTTCTGTCTCTCTGTCTTAACTCTGTCTTTCTGGCGAGCACATGTGTCCTATAGCAAAAGCCTGTCAAAAAAAAAAAAAAAAAAAAGAAAAGGAAAGAAAAATGGCTTAAACTGTTGGGCTCACTTTTTAAAAACTGTTCTCACTTTTTTTGTGGGATCTTACTCTTTCAAGTTCATTTTATTTATTTATTTATTTTTTTTTGAGAGGTTTTTGCTTTAGGGCGCGTGCAATCACCAGAAAGACAGGGAGAAAGTAAGAAATCACCTCCCAAGGAGGATGGCCACACCACAATCCCTTCTCCTCCATTCTCCTTTCAGAATCTTGGCATGCACGCATACACCCCTGGCACGAGTTTAAGCCACTGGGTCCAGAACTCAAATCACAGTCGACTACATGGGAGTCCAGTGATGTAGCCATTATGCCATCTGCTGCTCCCACTCCAAGTTCTGATTGATCTGGTAGCTCTGAACTTTAAATCTACCAGTCCCTTGAGGCTATAGAAACTTGGGTTGACCTTCTTGTCCTTTTGGTTGCTGTTCTCTGGGATGTTTCTTTACTTTACTTTGCTCATGAATACTGGCAAAATACATGAAACTCCTGGTTTAGAGACGAAGGACTGTTTATTACTCACAGAAATAGCAATAGCCAGAGTATCCTCAATGTCTTATGCCAGTTCCTCAAGTCCCGTATTCTCCAGGCAACATAACAAATAGTCAGGTGACACCAGTGCATGTAGAGGGTTGTATTAAAGAAGAGGAATCCTTAGCTTAGGGAATTAGGAATTCAAATATTTTATAATGAGTTGCAAACAGATTTGCCCTTTTCCATAAAGGAAGACATTATATTTTTTACACTGGGCACTAAACAAATCTGCCCTTTGCTCTGGAGAGAAATACTACCTACTTCTTCTGAGGTTGTCCTCTATACAAACATTCCTATAAAGATAATTCAGAACAAGAGCTATCAGTGCATCTATTCATAAGAACAAACACACAGTTAAAACCAACCTCATGAAGTGTCAGGGATAACCTAGTAAAGCTAGGTGACTTTAGTTTTAATATCACCCTTTTCATTTAGCCTGAGTTTGTATTAATAATGACACAGATTCTACCCAGGCCTGCAAGGAGGAAGTGTAGGGCAATCTTGTCATCTATGAAACGTTTATTATTTATCAGGAACAACCTTAGCCAGTGAGTTGAGGCTAATCTGAATAAAGGGCCTAGATGGTATTATTGATCAGTTTAGCTAAAGTCAGTAACAAATTTCTGATTTGATGACTCCCATTATAGGAAAAACAATTTGAAGAAAGAACATAAAATATGGGGCAGCTATAACTTAGGGAAGGTTTTCAGAGTAATGAAGAGATGTCTCATTTTGGAGCAATGTTTTCCATCATCTGAGGGCTACAGGATCTATTACTGGTTTTCCCTTATATACTTGAAGATCTCTTGCATTTTGGGACCAGCAGTTAGCGTAATGGCTATGTGGCTGGACTCCCATGTGGTTCGAGTTCCGTACCCAGTGGCTTAAACTCACGCCAGGTGCGTGTGTGTGCGTGCCCAAGATCCTGAGAGGAGAATGGAGGAGAAGGGATTACGGCATGGCCATCCCCCCTGGGTAGTGATTTCTCGCTTCCTGTCTCTCTGTCTCTATTTTTCTAGTAAACGCACGCGCCCTATTGCAAAAACCTCTCAAAAAAAAAAAATAAAAAATAAAAAGATCTCCTGCATTTTTAGGTGCAAGTTCCTCTGTAAGAAGCAGGTTAATGTTTGGCTTTCTCATAAGAAATACAGTCCTGGGACACACATGGTACTCCTGGGAAGAAACTGTTGATTACTGTTGTTGTTTCAGATAGTAAAGTGGAGATAAAGTTCCCCCAGAGGTAGAGCTAGTGCTTTTTCACATATAGTGGAAATGTAGCTAAGATAAGGCCAATAGTGGGCTTGGCTGTATAATTTCACGTAGAAAGAAATGCTTGTTGGGTCCTTTGCACCTTATTAGTCATTAAATCTGGGTTGATCCACCATCAAGATGGGAATATCAAGCCAGATTTTCATAAGGCCTCCATGGGTCAGAAGTTTAAGATGCTTGTAGAAAGCTGTTAGCTGCTTTTCAAAGGAAATAATTGGTATCTATGTCAGAAAGGCAAGAATTTAAAAACCCTAGGGGCATCTATGAATGTTCACTGCCTTTCTGCCTGAGGCTCTAATAGACAATATCATCAGTTTCAGAGACTTATAGCTCAATGGATTCATTAGAGTATTGGAGCCCAAAGAAAGAGAGTGTTTTATTTCTTGGTCTCAGTCTTTCATTTGGGTTATATTGGGTGGGGAGATGGGGAGAGGATATTCCCGTTCTTTTAGCATTTTCAGAAACAAGTAATGGGCAAGCAGATGGCATAATGGTTAGGTCACTGGACACCCACATAGTTGTCCACAGTTTGAGTCCCAGGCCTGGTGGCATAAACCTCATGCTCGGCACATGTATATGCATGCCCAAGATCCTGAGAGGAGAATGGAGGAGAAGGTACTGCCGTGTGGCCATCGCCCTGGGGGGTGATTTCTCACTTTATGCCTCTTTGTCTCTCTCTGTCTCTCCAGTGAGTGCACACACCCTATAGCAAAAACTTCTCTTTTTTTTAAAAAAAGTGATAATATACAGAAAGCAAGACAAAAATGGGACCATGAGAAAGGACATGGGGCTGACAGCTTAGGTCACTTCTGGCTTAGGTCTTAAATTAAAGGTTCAAATAAGTCATTGAGCTTATTTCAGTCCAGGTCTTCATGGTAGAGGAAAAGATGTGCATTGGGTCCCAAAGACCCAGCCAGGAAGAAATAAGATGGTTTCATTTGTTTGAAGTAGCTGCTATGCCTTTCTTTCCTGGATATACCATGAAAAAAATCATTTTAGTCTAACTCATTTAGAGTGTGAATTTATTTATACAATAAAGTTTTAAATTGTAAAATTATTTTCAAGACATATATATATATATGTACATACACACATATACACATACACATATATACATATACACAAAATTATTTTCAAGATATATATATATATATATATATATATATATATATGTATTATGCACAAAATCTGGCTATATATACATAGATATATGTATGTATACCCATCACCCCCCTACTCCCCAGGGAGGATGGCCATGCCGCAGTCCCTTCTCCACCATTCTCCTCTCGGGATCTTGGGCATGCATACACATGTGCCGGGCATGAGGTTTATGCCACCAGGTCTGGGACTCAAACTGTGGTCAACTATGTGGGAGTCCAGTGACCTAACCATTATGCCATCTGCTTGCCCCATATATATGTATACACATATACCAGCTGATAAAGGAAATGTTACAGATTATATTCTGAAATGAATTAGTGACCTTTCTGCTCATACTTGTCCTTTTATTTTCTATTAAATGATATATCACTTATAAAAGGTGATTTCATCCTTCTTGCTTTGAATTGTTCAGTTTATTGTACTATTTCAGGGTACACTGGCAGTCTTGGGGGGATTCTAGACCCTCTCCCGTTTTTTTAAAGAGATAGTTTTGCTCTAGGCCATGTATCTTTGTCAGAGAGACAGAAGAGACAGAGAGACCGAAAGTGAGAAATCACCCCCAGGGGGGATGGGCATGCACAATCCCTTCTCCTCCATTCTCCTCACAGGATTTTTGGCGACACACACAGAGACACTAGTGTGTTCTAAACCCCTTTTTCACTACACCTTGAGCTGTGTCGGTTTCTATCACTTGCACAATTCCAGTAAGAACATTTGCCTACAAGTTATTTGAAGCAGGTTTCTAAAACGGTAGTCTAGAAAGGGCGACAGCTGCCTACAATTCCAGGTGAGACAGGCCCCCAAAGTTCAGAAAATATTCTCAAGGCAAACGGGGCTGTTTCTGCACTTGCCCTGCTTGTGTTGAATCTGAAGGACAGCAGGTCTCTCCTGTGCTTCATACCCCAGGGGATGTGACTGCTGGGCTAAAGCGTCTTGGGACACGCTGTTCTAGGACGGATGAAAGCCTGGGCTGCTGTGGCCAGTACCTCCTTATTGCAGGATGTTTCACTCCTAGCGTATTCTACAGTTGTCCTTGAGAACTACACGTGAGAAAGGGGAGATAACTGGGTCAGTCCAAGGCCACCTGCACAGCTGTCCTGATGTGTATAATCTAAATGACTTTGGAAAATATGTTTTGGGATTACCACCAACATTTTCATCATCCCAAAAGTACACAAACCCAGTTTCTGAACAAGTAATGTTATTGTCATATAATTTCCTACACCTCTTATGTCAGAAAGAATCTAGTTTCACCTTTTTTCCTTGTCCCCCACTTCGCCTCTCTCCTTTTGCTGCTTTCTGACAGATTTATATTGTTAGCCCTGTTTCTCTTTTGAGATCTAAACCAGTTTATCCAGCTGCCTAGCAGACAGCTACATCAGGACAAGTGTCTCAAAGTGACATTAACCAGGGACCAGCAGTTAGCGTAATGGCTATGTCGCTAGACTCCCATGTAGTCGACTGTGGTTCGAGTCCCGGACCCGGTGGCTTAAAACTCATGCCGGGCACATGAGCGTGCATGCCCAAGATCTCTAGAGGAGAAGGGATTGTGGTGTGGCCATCCCCCCTGGGAGGTAATTTCTCGCTTTCTGTCTCTCTGTCTGGCGAGCGCACGTGCCCTATAGCAAAAACCTCCCCCCCCAAAAAAAAAAAAAACGTGACATTAACAATATAAAACATACATTTTTTATTTCTACCCCCCAAATCTGTTCCTCCTCATAGCCGACATCAACTCTGTTTCCATGTCAGAAGGTGAATGGTCAAAGTACTTGCAGTGTCCACATTGATCACTGATACTTGCTGGTCCTGCCTCCTGATTATTTCTCACATCTGTCTCCTTGTCATTCCAATAGTCCTTAATTCATCTGCTCATCCAAACTGTCTAATAACTTCTGAGATTTCTCATTCCTATTCCATTATCTACCCTAAAACCTGAGCAATGTTTCTAAATATGCATTTGATCATTTTTAAAAAGAATTATGTAACTTTATTTATTTATTTTAATTTGACCAGAGAGGGACAGATGGAGAAAGAGAGAGAGAAGGAAAGAGAGAGCAAGCCACCAGGTCCTGGACTCAAACCGTGGTTGACCATGTGGGAGTCCGGCACCCTTAACCACCATGCCACCTGCCGGCCCGCATTTGATCATTTTACTTTCCAACATAAAACTCTTCAATGGCTTCATTATCAATGGAAGGGATTAGACTTCAACTGCTAGCGTGGAGCAACTGCTCTTTATTTACTTTTCTGACTTACCTACTACTAAGGTGGCTAATACTGAACTTTCTCTGTAACCCGTGTGCCATCTATGTATTTGAACTGGAGTTTGACTTGTGAAAGTAGAATGCTAATTTATGTTTTTACATTTTGAATGGAGAAAACAGAGATATTTGAGAGATAATCTGAAATGATTGAAAAATTTGATTAAAGGTATCTACAATAAAGATGATTGTATTTTTAGAACTAAAATACAGGACATATAACCAGAGAAAGATGTTCTTCCTGTTCCTTTTGGTAAACATTTTAATGAAAAATATTACTAAAGTATGGCACTATTTATTAAAGTGACAGGAAATCAAGATTGTCCTTCCTAGAAAATTCAGGGTACATAATTATCAAATGTGAAAAAAGTCTGATAATTTAAGGCAATTTAGTGTTGTTGGCATTCTAAAACACAATTTGACAAGGAATAAAAGAAACTTTTAACATTCTGAAGTGTTCTAGGATTTGTTCACTAGAGTTTAATTTAGATGTTTCTTATTGTTAGACTGAAAAAACACTACAATTTCTAACTTCATGATCAAAATGTAATGTGGCTCAAAATTTCAAGATAAAATATAGCTTTCAATTAATAATGAATTTTATTCTATTAAATGTATTTTAATATGTGATATGATTTTCAAAATCAAAATGCATAAACAATGAAGTCTCCCTCCATCTGCTCCATCCCTCTTCTCAGCCCCTCTGTCAGAAAACTAGAAATATTAATGTCTCGTTGCACCTTTTCAGGGTTCTTTTTACCTGTACACAAGTAAATACAAATATGTATTTTTATTTTTATCCATTTCTAATGCAAATGGTAGTAGATGGTATCGTTCACTCTCTGTTGACATGTTTTCTGCTCAGGAAATTCAGAACTAAGTTATAAATGAGAGTTTCATGAAGGTATTACGGACTTCTAGGTTATATGTTCCTGAGTATGCACTTATTTGTTTAAGGTCTACCTGAGTCAAATATTATAGTTGAAGTTTGATTTTCTCGCCTCTGAGCAGGCTTCTAAGTATTTTCCCCCTTCCACTAACTTGCTTACTTTTTCTGAATAGAGATTAAATCTAATATTAGACCAGAGAAACAAAATTGAGAAGATAAAACTACAACTAAGAACACCAAATAGTAATATACATTTTTGTCATTAAATATGAATGTCATGTGTATAATCTGTGACACAGTGCAACTGTGGACATTACTAAGAATATTCAAATTTATTTGTTTCTTCAAGTTTGTTTATTTCTTCTGAGAAAGAGAGAGAGCAAGCAAGAGAGACTCTCAACGGGGTTCCTGTTCTGCCCTCCTTACGGTTTTGGCTCAGATCACTGGTATGTGCATGTGTGCCCAGAGTGCTCAGAAAATCTCTGCGATGTGAACTCAGGACCCTCAGGACCCTCAGGACCCTTTACATGTGGGTCCAGTTGCACCACCACCTGGTCCCAAGAATATTCCAATTCTAATCATGTCAGGATGAGCTTTACACAACTGCTGTCATCACTGTTCACTGCCCCTCACCCAGCCTGTGCTGCTGTTGAAATACGGAGAGGCCACACTCACTGACCTAGAACTGCCCCAGCCACCCTCACAGTCATTTGCCTAGAGCAAGATCCTGGGGTTGGTCATAAAATTCCATAAACAATAGAAAGGGAAAATTGCATTTAAAGTCTGAAATATAGGTTCTAATCCTGGCTTTGCCTTTTATTAGCTGCATAGTCCTGTTAGCTCATTTAATTTTTTTTAAGTAGACTTAATATTTTTTTTCTTTTTTTTGGAGAGGTTTTTGCTATAGTGCGTGTGCTCGCCAGAAAGAGAGAGACAGAGAGACAGAAAGCGAGAAATCACCCCCCAGGGGGGATGGCCACGCCGCAATCCCTTCTCCTCCTTTCTCCTCTCGGGATCCTGGGCACGCACGCACATGCGCCCAGCGTTAGTTTAAGCCACCAGGTCTGGGACTCGAACCGCGGTCGACTACATGGACTACATTGCAGTTGATAAACCTACACTGACATAGCATAATCACCCAAAGTTTACATTAGGTTTCACTATTGGTGTTGTACAGTCTATGAGTTTGGATAAATGTACAATGGCACGTGTGTAGTCACCGACATGAATTTTAAGCCCTGGCTGTGGGATTCGAACCTCAGTTGACTATGTGGGAGTCCAGTGCCATTTGCTGGTCCCTCAGCTTTTTAGAAAAGCTTTGAAGGGCTCAATATATTTACCTATAAATGAAGGTGATAATTTCTATTTTACCATCCCTGGCAGGCAGATGGTTGTACCGAGGCTGACATAAGGACATGCCCTACAGTCAGTACAGTGTTATGTGAATGTTGTCTTTGACTTTTTGGGCACTTCTAAGGAGGAGGGGCAAATTTTTCCTTCTAGTAGCTCTTTAAATGCTTCTACTAAAGAGTGGGAGAGTAGAGAATTGTCAGGGAAATTAGCCTGAAGAATTGCCATTAGGTGCTCATTTTAAGGTAAGTAATATTTGCTCTATTATTGTCCTTTAGTTTTTATTTGAAACAGCTTCTAATCACATCTCTTGATAGTATTTTGCTGGCACACTTACCTAGCTTTTTGGGTATGACTTATTCTTTTGGGAGGCATTTGAAAACACTTAGGTTGCTTCTAAAGTCTACCCTCCTATAGGACATGGTGCAAAGCCCTGTGTATGCTAATGGGACAAGACATGTACTTCAGTGGGGTTCTCTCCTTTCTTCTGGACAAACACATTCCTCAAGCTTAGAACTTTCCAGATTGAGTGAGCACCAGCATTCATGGAAGACTCTATAAAGCACTAATAGCTGAGCTCTAATTACTATTTCCATTTCAGTATGTCTGGGTTGGAGGTTTAACCATTTGTATTTCTAGCAGGTTCTCAGGTGATGCTGATGCTAGCAGCTCAGGGACCACACTTTTAGAATCATTATCTAAAACCTAGGGTGAGGTTTCCTAAAGTATATTTCATAGGACTGCCTTGTTCAGAAGCACCTGGGCTTGTTAAGAGTGTAGATTCCTGGTCACCACTGCAGCCTGAGATATGAGAACTTTGCAGTTTGGGAGCTACATACCTCATTCAGAGGTGATTTCTAGCATCTCCGTGTCTGGAAACCACTAACTTAGAGGCAACAATTCTCCATCATTGCTGTACTTTAGAAAGACATGGGAGTTAAAAATACTACCTTGACCCCCTCTTCTGCACCTAGAAATTCTGATTCACATGGTAAGATGGGGCCAAAGCACTAGGGCTTTATAAAAAGCCACCTAGGTGATTCTAGTGCATTGCTAGGGTTGTAGACTAGGGAGAGGAAAGGAATCTGTGGACTGGAGTGGGTCTTCCCAGGGTTAAAGATTGTTTGGAAGAGGTGGCAGTGGCCCAGTGGTGATAGGATGCCCTGTGTTTCTGGACATACATGGGCAGGTTCCAGGTTTAAGTCCAAAAGTTTCTCCGCCTTCTAACAGCATGTGTACTCACCCGTGCCCAGCCTGGCTGAAGCTGGGAGTGGGTGGTGTTGTGAGCGTGGTGATCTTTGTACTTGGAGGTGCTTCTCTCTTTCTCTCCTCTGTCTCTGGCTCATGGAAGAAAAAAGAAAAACTTAAAAAAAAATGTTTGGGAATTCAACCCCAAGTGGTGGTAGATTTCATCTAAGACAAATACAGAGGAAGACTGATAATCCATAAATATCACAGAGAACATTGAAAAGAACTTTGAAAAGAGTGTTATATCTGTATACTTGTATCAATATGTTTAAAAGTGACAGTACGAACTCTAAATTCGTGTTACTTTGCTAACTATATTTTGCTTAATCTGAGATATTGTTTAAGGTATTTTACTTATTCTACATTAACTGATGATGTATCTGGTAACTCAGTTTAAATATCTAAATAATTTTCAAAGGAAGTCACTTAGATATTCCCTATGGTAGCAGATGTCAGCTTAATATAACAGGTGATCTGTGATGAAGAAGTTTTAAGCAGAGGCTTGATGATATGGATGAGCAGGGATGTCGGCGAATGAAAAGCAAACACAGGAAGTGATGTTTTACCCTTTTAGAGACTAGGATTCTAAGCCCGTGGGAGTGTATGGAGGAATGAAGGGTCAGGACAGTTTTGAATGAATTTTTCTCAGGACCTTTAGCACCTTCTCTTACGGACTCTTTGAATCCCTGTCTACTTCCTTAACCTTGAGACCTTGAGCATTTCCTGGAGACAGTCTTGGGATATGAAGCGTTTAGTGCCCAAGTGGGTATGAGGGCTTGGAAATTTACTAGCCAGTATGAAATCTTGTCCCTACCTGGATTTCACTAAGGTTCTAAGTTTGGAGCTTGGAAGCAGAGGTCAAGGACATATGACATTAAGTTCTCTGACCCATTTGTCTTTGAGACATCAGTTCAAGTTGAGTGATGTGCAGAAGTCATGAGCTTGGTGGGCTTCTTCAGTACACCCCTCCCCTGAGGTGGTGACATAGGGCTGCCCGAAGCCAGATGAGAGGATGGATATGAAAGGCCTGTGTATGCATGGGGTGTTTCTCAGGGCCAAGGTGTTCCTTTCCTGGTAAATGTTATTATTCAGGAGCTGCATTTAGGGGAGAGTAGTGTTCAGGGTCATTTACAGGGGACAAAGGACTCATCAGTCACTTCCTTATAGAAGCAGCATAACAATACACAGTGTTTATTTCTCTTCAGTCCCTGGGGATTTTTCAACATAGATTTTTACATAGTTGGTCTTGAAAAGAATCCACACTATTGCTGTTCCCCTGGCAACCCTGACCACAAGCCTATAGTATTCTTAACATTTTAACAAATGAAATCAACTGCTTTTTTGATTGAGCAGATTTTTCACTAGGTGGTTCTTCCACTTTTCATGTTTACTCTTGTGGCACCCCCTTCTCACTTGACAGATGCTCTTTCCTGAACCACCACAATGCTGCTTCCCCCACGTCAGTGGCTTCTTCCAGGTCTCTTCTCTTTACTCAGGCACTATAAGCAGACATTTAAAGCAGTTATTCTGTGAAAGAGCCTGGCTGTGTTGAATTTTGTGTTTTCTTCCTACTGTCTAAAATGACACCTTCACTCCCTCTCATCTGCACTTATTTTGTTATCTGAGCTCTCCTTTTGCTACAGGCAAGCAAACGAAACATAAAGGCCAAAAATTCCAAGTGAAGTTAGTAGGTTCATAATTTTTCAATTAATGGTCTATTATTTAAAATATTATTGCAAAGAAAATAGAGACCATTCCTTTTCTCTAAGACATCTTTTGTGTTCTAATAAATGCATTTTTCATTTCTTAGTACTTTATAATTCTGATTGATTTTGATTATATATTTGTAGAGGTATTTTTTTTTCCCCTGAAGAGAAATAAAAAGCCCTTAAACATTTCCTTTTTTCTCTGTATTCAGGAAGTCTCTGAAATGGCCACACCCACACATAAATGAATGAACAATTGGGAATGGCTTTCCAACTAGGAGGCCACTTGAATTTTCTTATTCTTCCAATTGCCTCCACTTGGTAGTGTCCTGTCTATTCACTGCTGTAGGCCTCAAAGCTACTGTGTCAAGCCAGCTTCTGCCTCCTGACCTAACTCTAATGTATTTCAAGACAGAGTGGTTGGGAGGGGAGGGGTGGTCAGCCCGAGAGTGGCAAGGCAGAAGGGCAAAGGAAGCAGCTGAGGTGGGCTTCCTACTTACCTCCTGCTCTGGTCCTAAGCTGTTCTACTCCGAGCCTTTACTACTTTCACGAAGCCCTCTTCCTCTGGAAGTCAGTACACCAGTGCTTACCATAGCACAGACGCCTGGTCTGGCACTTTGTGCACTTGCTCTACAATGTAGAAACTCTTACTCCATTCCTGGCATCCATATGGCCTGTCAGCGATACCTAAGTAGTTTATATATCTTCTATGAATAGCGTTCAGGAAGTCCATAGACCTACTGAAACAGGTAATGATTTGTTTGAGTGTTTTCCTGGAAAGAGAGTTTATAAGAGAGTTTATAACTTTTGTCAGATTCTCAAATAGCCATATGACCAACAGATATTTAAAAGATCAAGAAACAACAATGCCAATTGGCTGGTATTATAGCACAGTTGTTGAGTGCTTCTGCAGATCAAGCCAGATCCACATGGCCAACTGGGGTTCAGGTCCTGGCCCTGGTGGCTTGAAAAATATATCAGTGATTGTGTGAGTACGTGCCTGGATCCTGATGGGATGGATGGAGAGTTGGTGGACGAGGTGTTGTAGAATGACTGTCTCACTGAGGACTGCTCTCGTTCTCACATTTTCCCCCTCATGTGCTCTTAAGGGTACACACCCTTAGGCATTAAAAAAATTAAAATAAATAAATAAATAGCCACTCGTGTGGTAATAGACACCCTCGAGTAGTGTGCAGTTCAGCAGCAAATATTTATTAAGCACTCACAATGTGCCAGGCACTGTTTTACTCTTGATACATCATAAACAGCAACAACAATAAACCTGTCAAATCCTTATTCATGAAGTTTACATTTCAGGAGAGAAAGGCACCAGACAGTTATATGATACATCCTACATTATGTTGGAGGGCAAAAAGTGCCCTGGGGAATAAAGCAGAGTATGAGAGGCCAGGGATATGGTGAGAGAGTTGCTCTGATTTCAGGATAGACTCACCAAGAAAGTGACATTTTAGTGAAATCTTCAGGAGGGATGGAATTGTGGCTATGTGAAGACAGAGCGTGCCAGGTCAAGAGAATAGCTAGTGTATCGACTCTAAGGTGGGAGTAAGCCTGGGATGTTCAGAGTAAAGCAAGTGAGGGAGAGTGGCAGACATTGAGTTAGAGGGTAATAGGCTTGTGTGTGTGTGTGTGTGTGTGTGTGTGTGTGTGTGTGTGTATGAGCCAAGGCCTTGCAGGTCTATGTGCATGACTTTGGAGAGCCCTTGGACAGTTTTGAGCAGAGAGAACTAACCTGACTTAGTTTAGAAGATGATCACTTTGGCTTATGTGTTGAAACTAGACTAAGGGGCAAGGGCAGGAGCAGAGAGACCAGACTGCCTTCCCGGAGAGGAAGGGTGATGGTGTGGACCAGGATGGTTCCAGTGGGGTGCTGGGAGTGGACTGGATTTTGAGTCCTATTTGGAGGTAGAGCCAACAAGGTTTGATGGCAGATCAGAGGCATATTATCATAGAAAAAAGAGGGTCAAGGAGGATTTCAGGTTTTTGACCTGGGCAACTGAAACAGTGAAGTTAATGGGACGTGTCTTTTAGGTCACAAGGACATGGCTCTCAGGTCCATGCACTAACTGGCTACGTTGTGACTTGCCTAATGGGCAGGTAGCTTAACTTCTCTGAATCTCAGTGTTTTCCTTTGCTAACTGGAGCCACTTGTGCCTTTCTCATAAGGGTAGAAGAATTACTATAATATGGCTGGTGCATTAGATAGATGTGCATTAGATAGTGTGCATTAGATAGATGCTAATCTTTTTCCTCTATCTTCTTTTAGGAAAGGAAGGAGGGCAGAAAGGGAGAGAAAGGGTATAAGTGGGAGTGGCCACATCTGAGGTGCTATTTCAGTACTGTTCCCTCCTTTTGGCACCATGGTCTATTTACTTCACTTTTTGGTGCGTGTGTGTAGTTTTATTTAAAAAGTTTTAAATTTTATTCCTGATTTTATTCATGATAGTCCATGTATGACAGAGAGAGAGAGAGGCACCATGGATAAGGTCTCATTGTGCTGCAATCTCCTTTTCCTGGCTCTCTGACTTTTCAGAATCTAGAGCATGCCTGTGTGCATCCAGTTTTCAAGCTGACATGAGGATTTGAACCCATAATCAGCCATGTGGTTTCTAGCTCTGCAGTTCAGTTCATTTTGCTACTGACTGTGCTACCAGGCTGGACTTTCTCTATTTTTTTTTTTAAGACAATGTTTTTGTCTACTATAGTGTTACCAACAAAAATACCTGAAACTGGGAGATTCATTAGAATAGAGGTTTATTGAGCTTCTGGTTTGGAGCTCCAGGGACCAGCTTCTGGTGGAGCTGCAACATGGCAAGATCTTGAGTTGAGTGGCTGTCCCTTAAGGTTTTCCTTTTCTGGTCTCCTTTCCATTCTCAAAACCCACCAGAACTCAATCATAGGGACCCTGTTCTACTGACTTTATCACACCTGAAGTCCCTACCCTGGGACATAATAAAGAAATCAAGTTTTCCCTTAACACATTTACAATATAACCAAGTCCTAGCACGTAAGCTATAACAGACAGAGTCTCTCTATGTTTGATCCTCTTACCTCAGCCTCCTCGGTATCTTGGATTACAGCTGTGTACCACTTTCCTGATTTTTTAGGGTGAACTAGGAATTGTACCCAGGCATTCCCTGTGGCCTCAATCTATGGTTAGTGGTGTCCAGAGCAGGCTACCATGGTAAAGCCTGATTTCATTGTTCAAATACAATAGTCCTTCCTTATCTGCAGTTTCTCTTCCTGTAGTTTCAGTTACCTGTGGTCAACTGCAGTCTAAATATAGGTGAAATATAGTAAAATAAAATATTGTGAGAGAGAGAAAGACTACATTCATGTAATTTTATCATAGCACGTTGTTATAATTGTCATATTTTATTTTTACCTATTATTAATCCCTCATTGTGCCTAATTTATAAATTGAACGCTCTCATAAGTATGTATACATAAGAAAAAACAGTATATGTAGGGTTTGGTACTATCCATGGCCTCAGGCTTCCATTGGAGGTCCTGGAACATATCCCTTTCAGATAAAGAGGGATGACTGTATGTTATATAGTGTCTGCGGGTTTTTCCTTTTGTTGGGCCCATGTTTTCTTTTTCCAAGTACCTGGGGTTACCAATTTGGGATTATATTTAGATCTTACTTTTTATTATCTTTAGTACATTGTTTTATTGTTATTTATCTAAAAAAAGTTCCTTACAGTGAAAAAAGAATTTATATCTGACATAATTCATTATCCACATATACTGTCCACAAATAGGCCTGACTGATAAATGTAATGGGTTTTAATGATTAAGTTATGGGTAGATTAAATATATCATGTTTTGCAGAAATCCTTGATGGATTGTTTTATAGTTGCTTAGGAATGTTTTACTCATAGTGATAGCGAACATTTTGGGGTGGGTTGGTAATGCATTATTATTTTTCTTATTTAAAGCAATGTAGTCTACTACTGGGCCAGACTCATAGCTCAGTGAGTGGTTAAGGGAGTCATATACCACGTGGCTGAACATGGTTCAAATCCTGGCCCCAGCAGCTTGAAAAATATGCTGGACATGCATGCCCCAAATCCTGATGGGTGGGAGGAATGAAGGAAAAGGATTACAGCATGACCTCACCCCTATGATTATTAGTTAGCAAACATGTTTTTAGAAATGGCACGGTTTAGGATAACAAGGGATACCGTGACTGGGAATTGAACAATTGAGGGAGGAATGAGTATGAACTCATTGGTTTATAAGGATACACCCTGCTTTCTTGATTCAAAGACTATAACTCCCAAACATTGAAATGTTTCTAAAATTAGAGTATGTTTTATAACTAGTACATACATGATAATATTTGTTAGGGGTTCTAATAGATTTCAAAAAGTGGTACCCTTCTTCACCCCAATTCAAAACCAACTTAAAAAAGACAACAGAAAACGCAGATAGAGAGCAAATCTACAGGCTTATTGGTGATAAACTGGAGAACACAACATGCGTTGAGCATCTAGAGCAGTGATGCTTTCGTTGGCTGCTGCCTCTCACTGATTTGGTGAGAGAAATGAGAAGGAGATTCCATTCTCCAACTTGCAAGCTTGGGACCTTGGCTAAATTAACTTTACTAATCAGAAATGTGATCTCATATCTCTTGTCTTATAACTGACCACTTCACTCACTCCGCTTTCAGATTGAGAAGTGAGAGGCTGGTCCCAACCCATGAGTGTCAACATTTTCCTCCCTAGGTACCACAGAGTAATTCTGATGGTCTCTAAGAGAGTGTGATGGGGAGAATGGGGAAATGGTTTATTGTCTCCTGGAGGTCCTGAAGTTAGCCAGTTTAAGATGGGGTTTGGGGCCTAGGTAGGGGCTTTGTTATCTAGGAGAAAGGAAGTGATTATTAAGTTTTTAAGTATTTAAAAAGAGATGCCAGCTAAGAGGAGGCTCTGAAAAAGAAGAGAATGGATAGGTCCTAGATGGTCCTTTCTGCCCATTTGAAAACTAGGCTTAATGCTTAAATGTATTTTTTAGGAGATCATATGTCCTATATATATATAGTTGGGGAAGGGTTGACGGGTTGAAGGGTTGAAGATGAAGGAAAACATAATATTTTAATTCCCAGAGGGTTGTACTTGCTAAAGAGACAAGAGAAGGAGGGAGAGGGACAGAGCATCCCCAAATGGGGCATGGTCACGCTACAGTTGGGCATGGTCACACTACAATGACTTCTCCTCTATTTCTTCATCCTGTTGTGATTTTGGTATGCATGTACAAGTGCCCAGAGTTATTTTTTAAGCAACTAGGGCCAAGGATTCAAACCATAGTCAGCCATGTGGGATCCAAATCCTTTAACTACTAGGCCTCAGGACTGATCTCTCTCTCTCTCTCTCTCTCTCTCTCTCTCTCTCTCTCTCTCTCTTTGTATATGTATATATGTATATCTTAAGCTTAAAATGAAGTTATACAGTTTTTTTTTTTTGTTTATGGAGAGTTTTTTGCTATAGAGCATGTGCGCTCACGAGAGACAGAGAGAAACAGAGAGACAGAAAATGAGAAATCACCCCCCAGGGGGTATGGCCATGCTGCAATCCCTTCTCCTCCATTCTCTTCTCAGGATCTTGGGCACGCATGCACACGTACCCATTGTGAGTTTAAGCCACCGGATCTGGGACTCGAACCGCGGTCGACTACATGGGAGTCCAGCAACATAGCCATTATGCCAACTGCTGGTCCCAATATTTTTAATTCTTTTAAAAATAGAAAGTAAAAATTCAAATAGCACAAAAGAGAATAAAAATAAGTCTGTCTATAAGATCCTTCCCTGAAAGTTCTATTAGGGGCAATCGCCCTTACCAGATTTCTGTGAATTTATGGAGAGATGTTCATGCCTAAAAGATATTTTATTTGTTCTGCAAAAATGATAGATGTTAAAGATGTTTCCAGGGTCAGCAAGTGGCACGCTGGTTAAGGTGGTTGGATCCCACATAGCCAACTGTGCAGTTCAAGTTCTGAACCTGGATGCTTGGAAAACACACTGGGCGCATGTGTGTGAACCCAAAATCCCAAGAGGAAAACGGAGAAGGGCTTGCAGCGTGGCCATCCACCTGGGAGGTGCTTTCTCACTTTCTTTCTCTCTCTGTTGAGCACATGTGCCTTATACAAAAAAAAAAAAAAAAAAAAAAAAAAAAAAAACAACACCTTCCAGATGAATATATTGAATATATAGGGTGGTCTTTAATAGTCTTACAGACATTTATAATATATGACCTTGATATCAACTTCACTACGCTGTACCTGAAGAATTTTCTTAGACATACAATAACAGTTGGTGATTTATTCTCTTTTCTGCTATTTGAATATAAGTATAATGATTATTGAAAGGGGCATCACTCATACCAATGTGTTTCAAAGTGCATATTTCAGATTTTCTTTTTCCTGCAGCGACTCTATGTTTTATGGTTCCATGGTTACCAGATAATGGGCACAATAGGAGTAAAACCGTATGGAGAACTGAAATGGGGTTGTTACTGCAGATTTCTTCCACAGACAACATTTATTGTCACCACTGTTTCCTTACAGTGACTTGGAAACTCAGATCCCTGATTATAAAGGGTAAATATATGCCTATCGGATAGCTGGTATTTTTTTCTAAGTATGTCTTTACCTTTTTAGGAATTATACTATACGTACTAAAGACTGAGTTTAGAAGGCAGGGAGTGGAGTTAATTTCTAAGTAGTAACAGGGGTTGCGTTCGCAAAGGTATAACTTCTGGCAAAAATCCTGAAAGTGAAGTAAAAGTGAAATCCTGTTCTTAAGAGTGAGTCAAACAGCAATTTCACACCCCTCTACTTTCATTATTCTTAGATTACAAAAAACAAAACAAAACAAAAAGATTTCCTAACCACAACCAAATAGTAGAAAGGCCTGAAGAAATGGACAATGCTCTTTGGTAGGAATACATTTGAGCTGAAACACCACTTTTCTTTTTAGTTCTTTACATATATTTAGGTGGCTATTATGTTTCTGCAAATGTTCAATTATTTTATCTTCTTGGTGAATTGAGACTATTAAATTATGAATTGTTTCTTTACTTATAGTAATGACTTTAACATTAAAGTCTACTTTATTGACTGATTTATTGATAAATTAATATATAATCCATACCAATTTTCATTTTGGCTAATTTTGCATGGTATGTATTATTTTATACTTCTGTTTTCATTGTTTCCAATATTCTTAAGTATTATCTGTGTTTTTATAAGCACCATGTATTTTAGTGTATTCCTGCTTCTAGGGGTTAGGTAGTTCCTTTAAACATTTTGCAAAAGCATTAATTCTATTCATGAAGGCAGAATCCTCATGACCTCACCATTCCCTAAAGGCGCCACATCTTAATACAATCACTTTTAGTCTTAGGTTCCAAAATATGAATGTTGGACGGACACATACATTCAAACCATAGCAGCATATGAGTGTGTGTGTGTGTGTTTCTTAGTTTTTTGCTATAGGGTACATGTGCTTGGTAGAGAGAGAGAGAGATTCAAAGTGAGAAAGGAGAAAGAATCCACCCAGAAGGGATGGCCACATCACAATCCCTTCTCTCAGGATTTTGGACACACATGCACCTGCACCTGGCGTGTTTTTCAAGCTGTGTGGTCTGAGACTAGCATCATACAGTTGACCATGTGTAATCCAACTGCCTTAACCACCACATCACTGGTAAGCCTGCCCTGTTTGTGTTTTTTAGAAGTCTAATTTGACATTCTTCTTCTTTTAACTGAATGATTTACACCATTTCCACTTACTATGAATACTGATATAATTAAATTAAAATCTGCTCTTACCATGTATTTCCATTTGTAACATTTAAATGCCAGTTTTGTTAACTCTTTTTTCATGCCTTAGTTTGTATTATGTATTTAAAATATTTTTTTCTTAATTATCTTAGTAGATATACACTTTTGGTCCTCCTTTACTGTTAGTATTATAGGCATTACAACATGTATCTTCAATTTATTGAAGTTTAATATAAATTTGTGCTTTTACCACTTTCTTAACTTAGTATGCATTTTTTAAAAAATTATTTATTTATTTATTCATTCATTTATTTTAATTTGACCAGAGAGAGAGACACACACACACAGCGGGGAAGAGAGAGATGGAATGTGAGAAAGCAAGCCACCAGGTCTGGGACTCGAACCATCAGTACTTAACCATCACACCATCTGCTGGCCCCCAGACTTAGTATACTTTGACTTCATTAATCCTCCTTTCAATTTGCCCACTATTTATCCTTTTCATTGTTATATCTGAGCCTCTGCACTTCCATCTGGGAATTTTTTTCCCCCTTGAAGTTGCTTTTAATTTTGTTTTTCTTGCCAGAAAGCATGTGTGCTCACTGGAGATGGGGGGAGAAGAAAAGAGAGAGAGAGAGAGGAAGCACCCCCAGGGGGATGGCTGTGTTACAGTCCCTTCTCCTGTATATTCCCTCCTTTTGAGATTTTGGGCATGTACACGCATGTGCCTCAAATGTTTCTTGAATCTCTAGGTCTGAGATTTGAATCGTACAGTTTGGCTGTGTGGGAATCTAACTGCTTTAACCACCATGCCACAGGCTAGCCCACTCTTCTAGTATTTTTATTTTAAAAAGTTTACAAGTGGTAACTCCATTTTTATCTCTATTTCAAAAATGTATTTAATATGCATTCCTAAAGGATATTTTGCTGATTATAGACTTCTAGGTTGGTAGTTAATATTCTCAATTTTCACAAAGTTCTGACAGAAGGTAATTGGTTTAACTCATACTGAGAAAATTAAGGAAAGATTTCAGTTTTAAAAATTATTGACCATGGGCTGGCAGGTGGTGTGGTGATTAAGGGCGCTGGACTCCCACATGGCTGACTGCGGTTCGAGTCCCAGACCTGGTGGCCTACTTCTTCACTTTCTCTCTTGCTCTGTCTTCCTCTAGTCAAATTTAAATAAATAAAGTTTGAAAATAAATTTATTTAAAAATAAATAAATTAAAAAAAATTATTGACCATGAGGTAGCATGCCCTACAGTATAGTACTCAGACTGCTAGTTCTGTCATCTTCTCTAGCAAAAAAAAAAAAAAAAAAAAAAAAATGGACTTTATGACCTCATAATCTTGTGAAAACATGTCTCCATCTTTGTTGGAATTTACAAGCATCTTAGACCCTAAAGAGGCTGCTGCAATAAAATCCATTTAACTTTGTTAATTCAACATTCCTCCAAAATATTTGATCAGGAAACTGTTATTCTGAGTAGTCACTAATAAACATTTCAAGCACTTAATATAACAAATTCCTTTGGGAAGAGCTTCTTTAAGGGCTATATAGTACTGGGATGTAAATAAAAAACTCTTATTGTATGAGTTTTTTTGTTGTTAGATTTTTTTTTTTTTTTTTTTTTTGGTTGATTGTTTTTTAAGGTTAGGCTACTCTTTGTCACCTGAAATACTCTCTAAGTCTTTTGTTCTAGCATCTGGCTATAGACAAAGTCTTCCATGGAACTCAGCCTCATGATTGTAGTCACAATAGCACAAGACTAGTGAACACAGTCAGTCAGTTCTAGAGCAAGTGGATAAAGGCCCTGTAAACTGAGATGCACTGGGTTAGGGAGATTCATAATATGTGCAGAAAGAGCCATCCTGATAATCCTCATGTGATATATTTTGTAAAATAAAGAAAATAAGCATCTATTTCTTGTCCTTTGAGGACTTTAGTAATTCAGAAAAAGCGTGGAGTATAAGCAAGCAGTATAAGTAAGCCCTATCTAGAGATCTGGTAGGATTTATCTACTAGGGCAGTACATGGAATCCTCTTTTTTTTCAAGCACTTGTGACCTTTTCATTTAAGTCTCTGTGCAGAATGGGGCATTTTAATACCATCCTGCTCTGCTTCCCATCTTCAAGTTTTGTGGCGTTAAGATCTTTTACTAGAGATTGCACTGAACATATCCCAAGCTGGCCCTATCAGCCCCATCTCATACAGGAAGCCGAGGTTCTCTGGTTGTGTGTGGACAGTGTTGCCGGTGACCAAAGGATTGGCTTCCAGAGACTCCGCCAACAAAAGTGCTTCCTCACATGTCAAAATGTGCAGTGTGCAGCCACTGGTTTCCATTCTCTCTTCTTTCCTTGGGAATTTTCAAGGAACTCAAGAAGCAAGTCCTTGTTGCAATCCCCTTCTTATCTTTGATGCTGCACACATGCGGCTCTGACACGCATTATATTATTAGTTCCTACTTTCTCAATTTTAATTAAAAACAGAAATGAATTATTTTAATCTACCATTCTTGAGAGTCAGCATTATTGCACGTGATTATCCTCTGAAATGGGGTTGGCACAGAAAAATAATGATATTTAAAATATTATCTCTACTATTTTAGTTTGCTCTCCCAGCAAGTCTTAATTTAGTTTAAAAATCTTCTCTTTACGCATGATCCTAAGTAAATAGGCATTTATCCAGGGGATCAAGAATCTAAATATTAACCTTTCAAGTGTTGTTATCAAAACTGTCTTCTATCATTAAAAACCTTAAAATTGCCTGGCATTTACAACTGCACACTGTTCAAAACAAAACAAAACTAAAACAAGTAAAAATGACTTGTTCTAAAAATATATCCAATAAGTTTTCTATAAAATGGCAATGTATTTTTTTCAGAAGAGTCCTGGTTTTACTCATATTAGCTGAGCCAATCACTAGTAGTAACTACTCTATTAGGAAACTACTCTCATTATTAAGAAATAGTTATTCATTTTGATATTTAAGGAAAAGAGATTGATCAATATATACCCTCTGGTAAGACTCTCAACTAGGTTTGTGCATCAGAATCACTTAAATCACCCATAAACCAATTAAATAAAAAAGTCTCTGGGAGTGGGGCATCTGCATTAGTATTTTTCAAATCTCCACAGATTATTTCATCATGTAGTCAAAGCTGAGAACTGCTAAATTATATAGTTTGTACATTTGAACTGACTTCCCTTTCAGAATTATTTTAAGATGTTTTAAATAAAACATTTTAAGACAGCGTGTCTATCTAAAGTTCTAATTTGTTAAATTTTAAACTTAAGTATGTACAGTAAACCAAACCAGTGGATGTTTGAAGCAGCTATCATAAGGAATGGTCAAGTACCTCAGTGGCCCAGTTAGTCACAAATATAAATATAATAATTGAGTCCTTCTTTATTGTTCTTTCTGCTAACTTAATAGTTAAATAAACATTTGAGTAGTAAATGTGTACCTTAGAACTTAGCTTGTAAATAGTTGATGCAATTGCATTTTTATGTATAGATCAAAGGCAGTTCTAGAGATGAACATTGTCTTAGGAGTTGTTGAAGTTATTCATAACAAATCCAGGAGTACCTGGTGGTTCAGAAGATTCCTTACACAGTGAGGTTCCTGGAAATAAACTTGAATCTCAGTCCTTTGGGGGCTACTATCACAAAATACCTTAGACTGGGTAATTTATATACAACAGAAGCGTATTATTTACAGCTCTAGAGACTGGAAGTCTAAGATCAAGTCAACAGCAGGGCTTGCTCTCTGCGTCAAAGAAGGCACCTCCTGTAACATCCTCATGTGGTAGAAGGGGCATGGAGGTTCCTCAGTCCTCTTTTATAAGGGTATTAATCCTATTTATGAAGGCAGAGCCCTTATAATCAAATTACTTTCTATAGGTTCTGTTAATACTGTTGCATTGGGTATCAGGCTCTAGCATAGGAATTTTGGGAGGATACCAACATACAGAAAATAGCACTAAATATTCATCACAATATAGGAGTCGTTGGTCCATGGGAATGGGATTTACAAAATTGCAAAGCATTTGAGGATTTCTTACTGTGGGGAACAAAAATATAGCATGGTGGCTTTCATTTGGACACTTCCTAGAAGATTCTCAGACCAGACAGCCCTTCAGGAGAGACCCTGCCATGAATTCGGTTAGGAGACATTGTGTGCTTCCTTGTGGCCTCCAAAGAAATGTGTTAAATACTTCTTAAGAAAGTGAGTCTTCAAAAAAAAAAAAGAAAAAAAAAAGTGAGTCTTCGATATTAAATTTCTACTGCTTAAGTTTTTGCTATTTAAAAGGGTTTTTATTAAACTTATGACCACTTCAGAGCCCCTGTAAATCACTACTTTTATTCTGAATATCTTTAACATATTATTGCTTCATTTTATTTTTGTTTAAAGACTGAAATCTCTTACTCCACCCAATTATACTTTGAAGAAACTGACACATTACATGAAGTTCTCCATAAAGAAGTCAAGGCCAGTTTGTTCAACAATTTTTCAGAGTAGATGATGTTCTATAATAAAGTTTCCGCTGAGACCTTAAGGTGAAAGTGTTTAGCTGTATTAAGATTACGTGACTTCAAAAAGACACAGAGTAAGTATTTGAAAGATCTCAAAACTCAAGATAATGTACTATATGTTAGGAAGAATTTGTCTCAATTCAAATATGGTTTAAAAAAGATAGAAATTAACTTCTTTGAAGAATTTATTTTAGCAAAAGATACTTTGGGAAGATCAGTTTTACCTAAAGCATATATGAATAAGCTGATTTTAGTCTCCTTCACTTGTGACCTGCTATTCATATACTCAAATATGCATACACAGGCCAAAGGATGATTTACTGGGCCCTGAGAATTTGAAAGTGAATATGTGTTGAAACTGAATATTCTAGGTCAGTGATTCTCAAAGTGTGATTCCTGGACCAGCAGAATCAGATTATTTGGGAACTTATTACAAATGCAAATTTTTGATCCCCATTCCAGATGTACTAAATCAGATCTCTGGGTGGCTCAGCAATCTGTTTTAACAAGCTTTCTAGGTGATTCCAATGTACCAAAAAGTATGAGATTTCTAGGGATTGAAGTACTAGGTAAGATGGCATTGATGTGGTGTAGCTAGATGACGTGGAAATCTGACTGGTTTCTCTTTAAGAGTTCATCTGTCGGATGCATTTTAAAGATTGTATGAGCCTGTGGGTGGTTATAATTGCTTATTGTTATAGAACAATAGGAAAATTTTTGGAGCAAATTTTCATGTAACTTGTGTGCATCTGCTTCATCTAGCTTAATTTCTTTTTTATTTCTCTCAATGAGGAAATGCAGTTTACATTTTAACAAGTATCTAGCTAACAGCTGATCCTTTGAATATCTCTTTTGCTTCTGTTGGGTTGTCTGAAAAGTCATGACACATTTTTGCATAGAAAATCAGAAAAATGCATCATGATTTTTCCAGCGACCCAATGCTTAAGTTATATACATATTTATAAATTATATAGATATTCCTACGTGGTATAGATAGTAAGTTATGTTTATATAAGTTATATATAGCTATGTCTTAAATTACATAGATATTTGTGAAATTTTTATTATAAAGATTTGTTGAATAGTTCACCTTACTTAGATAAATCCTTGTAAGACTGGGCAGTAGCTTTTCTATGACTTTTTTTAAACCTCTAATATCAGCTTTTTTTCTTGACACATAATAAAATATACAATGTCTAGCACATAGGAAACATGTCACCAAACAAAAGAGACAAGGATCCCTGCCCTTGTGGATTTACTTTCTAATGGATATAATGTCAATCCAATTTTAAAGCGAAAGTCCTGAGAAATACTTGAACCCATAGACTTTGTTGTTATGATATGCCCTGTTCCTGTAAAAAAGTTTGCATGTGTTAGCCTGGGATTGTTTATGGGTTGGCAACATTGTCAATGATGTTTCTTCAATTTGAGAATCTGTCTGAGTCTTTCAGCTTAGAGTCCCTATCTTTCGTCTTTGGACTCATGTATTTACTAACATCTTCTGCTTCTTCAGGGGTGGTAAGCCCAAAAGGATTCAAACAGTTTACAATAAAAATGTCACCTGAGACCAGTCATTTTGGCCATAGCTTCTCTGGGAGTTAGGTGTCAAGACCAGGGAGAAGAGATGCTCAATAAATATGCCAGTGCTTAGGGATGTGAAGGGAGGATATACAGCTTAGTTACTTTCCGTTCTCCAGGATGGGCCCTTTGTCTGGATAGAAATAGATTTTTGTGGTCTTTAAAATTATTGCTTTTATGAATTATGAAATTCATGAAAGTAATAATGTGATTTTGTTTTCATAGAATACTTGCTGCCCATTCTGGAGTCCCCTATAATCACTTATCTGAATATGGTAGATCTACTGAGAACCTATGGTTTTTGTGGGTGCAGGAGGCCCCATACCACCTGTGTCTTCTCAGGTACCTCGATTATTCTTACAAAGGTGGTCCACCATTGATTACAGGATATGAAGAAATCTTCCATTTTTTAAAAAGTAATTGTTTCAGTCAATTCCAGATACTTTGATTACTCCCTCCCTTTCCTACAATTCTAGCATTATTAGTATTTCTTGTGTATGATACTTTTGGTCAGTATATTCATGCTGCATAATTGTCTTTAGAGAAGTTGAACAGAGACCTGTCTGGATGAAGACTAAACAGAGATATTATATGATTGGGTTAAGGGCCCTGACATAGGTTGCATCTGAGCCAGCCAGAGCAGAGGCTAGTGGCTAGGAAGGGATTTCCTTAGCTGGAATGTTCCAAATTACAGGGATTTGTTTTCTAGCCACGTGGTCCACAAGCAGAGGAAAAGTGGGTTCACATGTCCAGGTTGAGCCCTTATATAACCTAAGGTCCTGGGACAAGCAGGAGGCAAGGGTTAGACAGTGCCACATGCCAGGTGGGCAGGAAAGCCTTCTCCCCAAGGTGTTCACTTAGATAATCCAACAGAGTGGATTGCAGGAACCACAAGACTTAAGGATTTGATTCATTTTCCAACTGGATGTGTCCATGGGCAAAAGTGGCCCTCAGTGACTCATGGGAAGTGGTAATTGCATATATTTACATTTTACAAGAACTAAAGTGTCCTTTGGGTATTGGATTTATGTAAGCATCACTTGACTGATAAGGATTTTGAGATTTCACGGAGGGGACATTGTTTTTATTTTATTCTTCTATTTTCTATATATGTGTATATATTATAGGATGCATACACTCACTAGGAGTGAGGAAATCCCCTCTTCAATGAGAATGGCCATGTCGCAGTCCCTTCTCCTTCATCTTCCTTTGGGATTTTGGACATGCATGCACGTGCACATGCACCTGGCATGATTTTCAAGCCACTGGTTCCGGGACTCAAACCTCCCTGTTGGGCATGTGGGATCCAGCTATCTTAACACCCCTGCCACCTGCTAGCTCAGGTAGGACTTTCTTTTTGTAGCAGAGTCTTAAACCTACGGGTACTGGATTTAGCTTTTTCCCATGGCAGCTTTATTTCAGAAAAGGTAGCTACTCCGGCAGCACCATCTCCCACTCCTGCTCCAGGGTCTTTGTCCTTGGATAACGAGGGGCGGAGGACGGGAGATGAGGACAGCAGAGAGTTAATGCTCAGGGATTCCGAACCATTTCCCTGGGGAGGGGTGGGAGAAATAATCCTCCCTCCGCTCTCAGTGCCTAGGAATAAGAGGGGCTGGCCACCTGGCCCTTGGTTTGCCACTTTTTCCTGCCATATGGACTTTCTAGTCCATCCCTCTCCTAAGATTTTCACCTACTTGAAGGAACCATAATTAAGGGTTTTATAATATTTTACAGTTAGAAGAGGGTAGAATCACTTACAACATGTCTATTGTTGATTTTTTTCCCTAGAAACCTTTAAACATCTTCCTAGGAACACATGTATAAACCCATAGGACAAATTATTTAATAGTAATGTACATATATTCCAACATCATATACAGCAGCTTCAAGAGGAACCAAAACTCATTTTCTATTTATTTATTATTAGTGACAGGGCTATTTTCCAATTACATGCTTATTAGCAAAACAAAACTATCTGAAAACGTGGAGAAATGTTTGATTTTGTGCTATGAAACAGACAATATAAGTAGATAATAAAGTGGTATCTTGGGGGGCCAGCAGATAGAGTGGTGGTTAAGGTGCTGGAATTCCCACATGGGCTACTTCGGTTCGAGTCCCGGACCTGGTGGCTTGCTTTCTAACTCTCCCTCTCTCACTCTCTCTTTCTCTGGCAGAACTCATATGAAATCAATCAATCAGTAAATAAAATAATTCTTTTAAAAAAAAGTGGTATCTTGGTATAGTTGTTTAGATATTTTTGGAAACAAATTAATCTTGTTTTTGCTGTACATAATTGGAATGATAGAAAATCCCTATAGGTAGAATAGTCATAGTTCAAACTATTTGAATTCAGAATGTAATTTTTCAAAGAATCAGTGTTACAAGTGGCAATTGAATTCTCGGGTTAGCCTACAAAATTCCAAATTTTCCCAAAGTGATTTAGATAAGTCCTACTCATTTATGACAGGAGGGGAAGCAACTTGTTGCCATCCAAATCTTAGAGAGAGGTTATTTGTTTAAAATGTTGGTGTTTGAGTAAATTAGTGGATGATGACACAGTTGCAGGACATGTCTGATGAAATATCTACCATTACTATTTCTGCATGTCTTTTTTTTTAATGGAGAGGTTTTCGCTATAGGGCGCATGCGCTCGCCAGACAGACAGAGAAAGACAGACAGACAGAAAGCGAGAAATCACCCCCAGGGGGGATGGCCACGCCACAATCCCTTCTCCTCCATTCTTCTCTCGGGATCTTGGGCACGCATGCACATGCGCCCGGCGTGAGTTTTAAGCCACCGGGTCCAGGACTCGAACCGCAGTCGACTACATGGGGGTCCAGCGACATAGCCATTACGCTAACTGCTGGTCCCTATTTCTGCATGTTTTTCATCTCCTAGTTTTTATTTTCTTTGATGGAAATGTACAACTAGACCCTTCTTAGGCTTATTTGCCATGATTAGGCTGGTATGGTTATTTCTTTTTCTCACTGAACAGAGGAGGTAGGATGAGATACACGTATATGAGATAAGAGGGCTGAAATCAGAAGAGTAAAGAAAGGAAACAGGAAAAAGATGCTGCTTGGGATAGATAATTCAAAGAGGAGAAAAGAGTGACAGGGAGCGAACTTTCTGGAGGATTAAGGAAGCCATGGAAGAGACGTGGTCTTCAACAGTTTTGTAAGTGAACCACCAGGTGGCGCCATCATGTAAGGGCAGCTTAGTTGCTTTGCAGAATGTGATGGAGGCTTGCTCTGGGTGCAAGAGTCACACCAAGTGAGAAGAGTCAGGGAGAGAGTGACCCTGTAGCTGACAGCTCATATGTAAGATGTGAAAACCCTACAGTGAGAAATGTAGTGAATGTCTATTAAATTAATAGTCAATCGCTTATCAGCAAGGACTTACATTTTACCAGATTCAGTTAGTCTTTTAAGAATTTTTCTTTTTTTTTTTCCTTACCTTTGAAAGGAAGGAATTTTACTTTTTTAGTGATTAATATGACTAAGAAGAAAAATGAATAACCTCAGTGTCTGATTCCTTTCATATAATTGTTATTTTTATTTATTAATACTTGATGCCCAGCTTTTAGAAAATGTTTTTATATCTAGAGAATACTGTTGTGAAAGTCTGAGACACCATGCAAAAAGGCATTGACAAAAAATTTAAAAAGGAGAAATGAAAGGAGAAGAAAAGGGGACTGGGAAAAGATTAGAGATCATAAGGCTAAGAGGGTACGTTTTGAAATTCAGTCAGATGCAAAGCCACCAGATAGTTTTAGGGATAAGAGAAACGTAGCTAAAATGTGTTTGTTGGTGATACCATTGCTCCCAAAGCCATTGAGACTTGGGAAAGACATCAGAAAATGTTTGCAAACTAGTGAGAGGCAAGCAGGGATTTTTCTAATGTGTGACAAAGGAGACTGGGTAGATCTTGATTCTAGTTCGAATAGAAAATGTCAGTTCCTCTTTGTTAGTTTCTCGAAGTGTTTGTTTGGCAGAATATTTAAAACATGCATAAGTATATTTTCACGTAATTAATGTAAGACATGAAAATAAAATGTAGATATAAAATTATTTACTGTTGTTTGTAATTTTGTGATGCAGAGTTTAAATTTGGGAAATGTTAACTTTCTAGCATTAATCTAACACTGAATCAAGTCCATGGGTAAATAGCAACTATAGTTAGAAAATGATGATGACAGAGAACTTTCAACAAAAGAAATAAAAGGCTTCGATAGCATAAAGAACTAAGTTTGTAGTTACTTGCCCAGACAAAAGGTTTCAATTGATTGCAGGGCAGACCATCAATAAAAGAAGGCGTTCTAAGGCAAAATAATACAACAGGAAAAATAAAATTTTGTGCCTCCAACCGCAAACTTCCTTCACATTAGTGGCAATTCTTTAAAAACCCACCAACTATTCCCATTGTCTTCAAATGTATTCCTTGAGGAGTATTGTGCAGAATAAAAGTGTCTCCGGAGAGATGAGAAAGCCACGTGGTGTCCAACCTGACCTTCCTCCTAGGTCTCATGCCCACATCTGCCCTGCCCACTGGGTTGTGCCATATCTTAAACTTAGCCCAGAGAGAGCTCTTACCACCCAGGGGCTTCCCACTGAATATTCCTGTACTGCTGATCTATTTTTCTGTCCCTCGTTTGGACTGAGCTTCTTCTCTCTCTCTTTTGTGCCTTTGTACAGTCCCTTCTTCTCCTATTCTAACCTATTCTGTTCCCACCCTGTTCCCACCCCGGACTAGCCCGCTGTGGGGCTCCCATGTCTGGGTTTGCGTGATCCTCTGTTAGCCTGTATTTTGTCTGTACAGTGGCATCACACCATTTGCTTGTCATCATCACCCACTGGAATGTAAGCTGTGTGATGGGAGGCCAAATTCACTTTACCTGTGCCTGGCAGATGTTAAATCAGGAACATTTTTTGAATGAGAGAAAAAGAAAAAAAGCCTCATATTTACGGCAAAAAATCCGCATCAACAGTACCAGATACAAAAGAGAGGTTAGTGGATCTCTCTGCACCACCAGCCTCTCATTACCAGTGGAGACGGGGGGTGGTGGGTGGAGGCAGATGAAGAGTGAGAGGTGGGAGGTGATAGTGGTGGTGGAGAAAAATAAAATAGAAAATGAGCGTCTTCCTGGTGGGTGGTGAAGCTCTCCCTGACAACGCCTCCCCTCTGCTTTCTCTCTCCCCATTCTCTGCAGTCCTAATTATCACCAGCTGGAGCCACTTACTCTGAACAGTCCATACGTTACTAAAGCCACTGTGAGACTGCAGTCCCGGCTTCAGACTGCACTGAACCTAATGATTTTTTTCCTCATTTCTCTTGCTATACTGTCACCTCTTAGAATTTATTTCTCTGAGGAATGGGAATAATAATCGATTAGGTTATTTGTTAGGGATATAAGAATCTATCTCTTTGTGGCATAACCCCAGAGCTGGCTATATCTGGGCTCATTCTAAATTGCATTTGGTACAGTGTTGTTATTTAATTTCAAATTCCAAAAAGTTAGGGACAAGAATATATGTTTATATGAGTCAAGGTGTTTATCCTGTTTTCCTGGTAGAAACCAAAAGAGGATTTACAAGGACTTAATTTACATTAAAAAGCAGTTTGTGACTTAGGGAATTGGAGAAGAATGTCCCGCTTCCAGAGTTGGATACTAGATATACACAGCTTCAGAAGATATTCGAAATAAGTTGACTCTCCCATTGGTTTTGAACATGACAACCTACTTTTGTGCATATCCAGCCACTGCTCCCTGCTCCCTCTACTTAGAGTGCCTCTGTGTCCTTCACCTTCACTGCATCTATGAGATCTGTGAGACATGTTAGCCATCCCCAGCCACTCTGTCCTGCTGTCAGCATGTCTAGTGCCGTGTCAGCCACTGCTCACCCCATCCCCATGCTTTATTTTCATGACATGATATGTCTCCTCAACCAGGTCTCCTCAGAGACTCTGAAATTTCTCCAAAAAAAGCCTGATAATTTTATTTTACTAGGAAAATTAGGCACCTCTGGCCTTTTCCAAAGGAGGTATTATTTACACCCAGGAAGAGTAAAGCCTTATCCACTTCCTTCTGGTTTATCTGCTACAGTTCTCTTCCAAGGGTCACCTCATCACCATCCCTCTTTAATATGAAAATGGTTTATTTTGACCTGTCATAGGGAGTGAGCTCACGGACTTTCCTTCAGAAAGACCATACCAGTGTTATGAAATGAATGTGTTACCCGCCCCCCCCAATTCATTATGCTGAAACTCTAATCTCCAAAGTGATGGTATCTGGAAGTGAGACCTTCAGGACGTAATTAGGTTTAGATGAGGTCATAAGGGTAGAACCCCTATGACTAGATTAGTGTCCTTAAAAGAAAAGGAGGAGACCTGACCTTCTGTCTGTCTGCCATGTGAGGACACAGTGAGAGATCTAAAAGCCAAGAAGATAGGACGGACCAGGAACCAAACAGACTGGCACCTTGATCTTGAACATCTCAGCCTCCAGGACTGTGAGAAATCAATTTCTGTTGTTCAGGCTACCCAGTCTATAGTATTTATAATAGCATTCTGTGTTAAGACATAAGATAAAGCTAAGTGCTACCTCCAAGGTCAGATGATCTATTAAAGGTTAGAATGCCAGTTCTTCTATTTGCTAGCTGTAATGCTTGGGCAAGTTTCTGAACCCTTATGTGTCTCAGTTTCCTCATGTAAAATGGGATTGATCATAATATCTACTTACAGGGTTGTTATGAGGAATGAATGAATGAATACATGTAAAGCACTCAGTATAGTACTAGGTACATGTAAGGCCGTGACACACATTAACTTATTTTACGTGTTACTCTGCGGCTGAGTATGGAGCACTGATTCTGATGAATGTGGCCTGCGTTTTGCTGTAGTCCTCCTGTTGTTCTTGCAGCTCTGTTGGCTGTCCTGCGTCCTGGGCTGTAAAACACACACTTCACGTAAGCCTGTCAGCATATCACGTTGTGGAGGGAGCTACTGAGGAGCAAGCTCCTGGGATAGGCTCCTCTCCCTCCTGCATCTCTGCACACTTCTTTCCTTAGCATCCTCCCACAGGCCCACACACATAAAGCCACAGTTGAAAGCAGATGGATCCTAGCTAATGCTCTAAAATATACAGGCACATCTGAGTGTACCATTCACCTTGTCTGACAAAGTCCTTACTAATTCTTCATCTCCTATGGGATAAAATCCAAACTTCTAGAATAACTTTCATAATTATACTTTTTTTCATACTTTTAATCCTGTTATTTTGTCTTTCCTCCTTATTGCCCTTTTCTTACAGCCCAAGTCTTCTCACCTTCTCACCTTTGTACCTTTTGTGCCCTATCCTCTCTGCCAAGAAAGTTCTTCTTCTCTCTGCTTGGTGATCTCCTACTGTGCTGAGGGGTCAGCTAAAACGTTTCCTCTTATTCTTGACTCTCCTACACAAGGTTAACTAATTCCTTTTTTTCTTTTAAAGAATTATTTTATTTAATTTTATTCGTTGTCATTATTTAACTTAATTTAATTTAATTTAATTTAATTTAATTTTAGGTGACCAGAGAAAGTCAGAGAGAGAAAAGGAAAGTGAGAAAGCAAGCTGCCAGGTCTGAGACTCGAACTGTGGTCAACCATCTGGGAGTCCAGCCACCTTAACTACCACCCCACCTGTTGGCCCAGGTTAGCTAATTTCTAAGATCATCCTTATACCTGGTTAAATTATGAATGGTTTGTGGGACCTTGAAGAGGAGAAACTTCCATTTAAAAGCTGCCTGAAGTTTTTCTCTGTATGGGAGGTAACAGTATCTAATTTTTATTCTTTGAAGACTGTCCCAAGAAAGAGGCCACTATTAATTATACTTTGAAAGCTGAACTAATTTTTTTACTCCTGTGACAAGTTAACTTATTTGTTAACTCCTGAGAGTGTGGATTTTTTTTTTTATGAAGAAAAATAGTTATTCTTTTCTTCCTATCTACATATTACAGTGTAGCTAAATTATCAAATTAACTATATTTTGTTCAATTGGTAAATAAATTTTAGGAAAGTACTGCTGGGTGAAGCTTTCCCAAGTGCAAACAGGAGTCATGAGACTGCATTATAAATAGTGGCACCATTTTTGAAATGTGAAGGCCAACTCTTTAAAAATACTGTACTTTTTTAGACTTCTTCCCCCAAAAAGAAAGAGCTGGGAGATGAAAAGAAAAATTTTGAGTTTCGACTATTGTGATAGTGAAAATGAGACCTTCTAGATATAAGATGAGAGAGGCAAAAGGATACATTTGTTATAGGGGAGAGTCAGACTGACATTTCACCATTTGCCTTATGTCATGCGCAGCAGTGTCTCCCCATTGTAAGTCTAGCTGGCAAGGAGTGTTCTTTGCCTAAAATGTTCAAATTAAGTTATTAGAGTGGGGGTTACCAGAAAAATGCTTTTGTGAATTTTATAATGGGAAGAAACCAAGCCATCTTCCACATTGTGCTCCTAGGAAGATCTGGTGGAAAGGAAGGACCTGAACTGACCCACGTCCTGAAGAGCCTGACATAGGTAAGGTGAAGAAAGGAAGGCACCTGGGTTGGGAGGCAGAAGAAAGCTGGGATATGGCAAGAAGCAGAAGCAGGAACTCATCATTCAAGCTTGAGGGATAGCAACTAGACTAGCTTGACTGGCCTTGGGATATTTGGAGTTTGAGTATTTACCTAGAAGAGTGGTGGAATAAATTGGTGCCATACTGTAAAGTATCCAGAATATTACTAGTAGAAAATGTTTTGATCTTACTCTAGGAAAGAGGAAGAGGTGGTGTCCTGTTACTCTCTGTCTGCTGTTTAAACACTGTGTCTGGCACTTTGGAGACATTAATGATGTCTGAATCGAATAAAGGAATGCATAGAAGTAGCTTCCGTGACTCATAAGTTTCTTTTTTCTCCTTTGAACTTTGCGTTCATGCATTCAGTGTCTCCACATTTTCATTTGTCTGTTCCAAAAGTACTTCACAGTTGTTATGTTCCTTACATATTTCACAATTTCCAACCAAAACCTGGTTCTTTTGTTTTCCTTATTTCAGTAAATGAACCCACTATCCACAGTTACATAAACTGTAATCCAAGAGTCTGTCTTAACATATCCTCTTTTCTACCATATCCAATATACACCAACATCGAAATAAATGTCTTTCAAAGGAACTCATTTCTCCCCATCTTCACTGGTCAGTACTGCAAGCAATCCACCGTAGGATCACTGTGACCCCTTCTGAGCCAGTCTCCACTCTCTTGGCAAGCATTCTGACTTTCTCGGGAATAAACTACTCAGCAATCAGAGAGTTTTTTTTTTCTATAGGCAACTGTGATAATGTTCACTCAAATTTAAAATGCTTAAGTAAATTCCTGTTGCTCTTTGGAAAGACCAAATCTTTAGCACCAGCCCCAAGGGCCTTCACTCTGAACCTTCACTATCTTCATAGGTTTAGTAAACTTTTGCTGCTTTAACTACTTCTCTTTGTTTGGATTTCTACGGGTTCGCTGTTTCTTCAGGCTAGTTTTCCTCACTCTCCTGACTAAATTAGTTCCTCTTCTGTATGTAGCATCATGTGTCTGGGTTCTGTAGCTTATAGTTGAAACTGTTCATTCATCTTGTTTGTTTATTAGTACTTGTTTGCCAGAACTTGTGAGCTCTGTGGGATAGAGTGTGCTCAACATTGAATTTCTAGCAGTTACCATTGCAACCAGTGAACAGTCAATGACTTGAATTACTTATTACAATATTACATATGTACAGATGTTGAAATATTAGCATATACTCTGATGGTATTATAACACGGACTCTGTGGGAGGAGTTGGAGTCTGTTAGAATATTCCCATTATGAAGAGACAAGAATATGAGCTACTTCTGTAGTAATGGCAAGAGAAATCTTAAATATAGGTAGGATTGTGAGAAAAGAGTTGACTAGAGAGATGAGAACAGCACAGTGAGTCCAACTCTCTGAAGATGAAGTTGTCTAGAAGTCTGCCAGAGAATTACGGTGGGGTAGATGGTGACCAGTATCCCTTTCTTCTGCTCACGCACATATTCAATGAGCCTCTAATCTGTGAGTGTTCAGGTGGAACTGAGAAGTCTGATGTGGAAACAGGCACTTCTACACTGTGTTTATATTAAGACTGCCCTTTGATTTGCAGCTGTGGCATCTATTTGCAGAGTTTGACTAATTTTTCATTTTAGATTCATGATCTTCCTGTTGTTTTAGCTCAGAAATAAATAGCACGCTCAGAACTATCAATGAGGAGAGGGGCTGAGAAAAATCTCACTTCAGTGCTGTTGAACTAGTTTGTGGTTTGCCAGACTATAATCAGGTTCATCCTTGTGGTTTTATTGGTATAGGCTATCAATTATATAAAGTGCAGACTACCCCAAGATTGCTCTGTGGTACAGAGGATACCATACAATTCTTGTGAAGGACTCAAGCGATATACTTGGAAATTAAATAGACTTTTTCCCTGAGGCTGGAGACCCCCCTGAGCCCAGCGTGTTCAGGGAGTTCTCCGGATGTGAACCTATAACCTTTCCATGTGGGTCAGCCTCACTGGACATTCTGTTACTAATATACCCTACCCAGCACCATGTATGTGTTTATTTTGCATATTTTGTTCTACTCTGAGCATTTACACATATCACATTTATACTCATTTTCTTATTTACTGTTTATCATATCACATACAAAATAGTTTTCTATGTTCCCATACATTCTTTCTAAATATTCCTTTTCATGAATTCATGATATTTCAATGGATTTAGTTACCTTGATTTATTTTACCATTCTGCTTTTTTTTTTTTTTTTTTTGAGATTTTTATTATAGGGTGCATGCACTTGCTGGACAGACAGAGAGAGAGAAAGTAAGAAATCACCCCCCAGAAGGATGGCCACACCACAATCCCTTCTCCTTCATTCTCCTCTTGGAATTTTGGGTGCATAATCACACATGCTTGGTGTATTTTTGGCTGCCACATCCAGGACTCAAACCACAGTTGACCATGTGGAAGCCCAGTGCCTTAGCCACTATGCAACCTTTGACCCTGATTTTAATCATTCTTATACATTAAGTATTATAATTTCCAAATTTTCACTTTTTTTTTTGCCATAGGGCATGTACACATGCCAGAGAGAAACAGAGAAAGGTAAAGTGAGAAATCACTCCAAGGGGGATAACCACGCTGTAATCCCTTCCCCTCCATTCTTCTGTTGGGATTTGGAGTATGCATGCACATGCACCTAGCATGATTTTCAAGCCACTGAGTCCAGGATTCAAACCATGATCAGCCAGGACCTTAACCACCATGCCAGCTGCTGGCCTCATGCTATTTTTATTTTGTTTTTAATTGCCAGAGGTGCATGCATTTGCCTGGGTGGGGGCAGAAATCACCTCCCGAGGGGGCATGGTCACACTGCACTCCCTTCTTCTCCATTTCTCTGCCCTGTTGGAATTTGGGGATATAGATGCACATGTACATGGTTTTTCAAGTTGCAAGGACTAGGATTCAAATCTCAGTCAGACACATGGAATCTAGCTCCTTTAACCGCTAGGCTACAGGGTTAGCCCTCCAAAGTTTCACTCTTAAGTAATGTTGCTGTACATATAACTTTTCTTCTGTTAATTTACTCATCCAGCTTAAACTCCTCAAGGTGCAAATATTTTTGTTAAAGAATTATCTTATTTAACTTTATTTATTTATTTTAATTTGTCCAGATACACACACACACACAGAGAGAGAGAGAGAGAGAGAGAGAGAGAGAGAGAGAGAGAGAGAGAAAGTGAAAAAGCAAGCTGCCAGGTCTGGGACTCGAATTGCAGTCTGCCATGTGGGAGTCCAGTGCCCTTAACCACGAGGCCACTTTCTGGCCCCAAGGTGCAAATATTGAATTAAACAGTGTAAACCTCTTAAACTCTTGATGCATACTATTAAATTGTTTTGTACAAGGGTTATAACAATTATTCACCAAATGTGTATGAATGCAAACAAATATACTTTCATATTTGCCATATACAATGTCCTGTTTAGGTCATGTAAAGCAAGAGGTATCATTGGGAGAAAAAGAAAAGGCATTTCAGGTTAAAACATAGGCTTGTGCAGTGGTTAGAAAAATGAAGAAAAACAGGAGACAAGTCTTTGAAAGATACAAAATTATAAATCAAGAAATGTGGGAAGCCCAGGAACTATTGAGAGAATACCAGGCATATTAAAAATGGAAAACTGAAGTAGTTAGGCACAGGTTTGAGGCTGGATGAGAGAACGGCAGAAGGAGAAAGTCTTTAAGGATAAGCTCCCCACCTGCCCCCCTCCCCAGTTGCCAGGGAACATAAGAACCCATGAGAGAGAGAAAAAGAGAAAGAGAACTTCCCTCTCCCCCAGTGTGGTGAGGTCACATCACAGCCTTTTTTCTTCCATTTCTCCTTCTTGTCAGGAGTTCGGGCACACATGAACATGTGCCTGGTGTATTTTTCAAGTCACCGAGGCTCAGATCTGAACCATGCTCAGCCGTCTGGGATCGGGTTCCCTGTTTAACCGCTGTGTTACAAGCTGACCCGAGGATGAGTTTTGTATTTGTTTCCAGGGGCTGCTGTGATGGAGTACTATAAGCTGGAATGTAAAGAACTTTTCTCACAGTCCTGGAGGCTAAGTGCCAGAGATCACAATGCTAGCAGGGTTGGCTCTTTCTGGGGGCTGTGAGAGGCATCTGTTCCCAGCTGCTCGCCTAGCTTCTGGTGGTTGCCTACATTTTGTAGCTTGTAGGTGACGTTCTTGTTGTGTCTACTTCTTCTCTCTGTGCATGTCTGTCTCTGTGTCTTACGTTTCTCCTTTTAATAAGGACACAGTCATATTGCATTAGTGTCCACCTTAGTGACTTAACATCTTAACTCGGTCATCTGCAAAAGACCCTGTATCCAAACAGCCTTCTGGAAGACTCAGTTATTACATAACAAGCCCCAGGTGCAATTCTGTGGCAGACAAGATGGATTAAGTGCTGTATGATAGAAAGAGCATGTACTTTGAAGTCAGGCAGTGCTAGCTTTGAGTCCATTTGGGCTATTTATTGCTTTTGCGATCATGAATATGTAATTTAATGTTTTTGAGTCTTTAGTTGCCTCATCTTAAGATGGAATTAATTACATTTATTTTGTATTTTCTTATGAGGATTGGAGCTAATGAAAACAAAGTATCTTAGTATAGTGTCTGATACACAGTGCTGGATGAATGATAGCTTAAAAAATGTTACTCTTCAGGAAAGAAGAATTTATCTTCAGAGGTGGCAGTTTCCCCAAGGCTAATGGGCCAGGGAATTAATTCTTTCTTTCTTTTTTCTTCCTTCCTTCCTTCCTTCCTTCCTTGCTCCCTCTCTCTTTCTTTTTTAAGATGTTTTTGCCTTAGAGCATGTGTGCTCACCAGAGAGAGAGAGAGAGTAAGAGGGAAAGTGAACAATGAACAATCACCCCTTGGGGGAATGGCCATGCCATAATCCCTTCTCCTCCATTCTCCTTCTGGGGTCTTTTACATACAAGCTCATGAGCCTGATGTGATTTTCAAGCCACCAGGTCTGGGACTTGAACCATAGTCAGTCATGTGGGAGTCCAGCAACATAATTGCTATGCCATCTGCCGGCTCCCAGGGGATCTTTCTAAATGGGAATCTGAACACTATAGTTAATCTCTGTTTTGGACAGATTTCTCCCAATGATGCTTTAGGATCGTAAGTGGTGGACAAAGGACAATTGAACTGGGTAGACTCAGACTAAGTCTAGAAAAATCACTGAAAGGTTTTCTTTCTTTTATTGTCATATGCTCTAATAGCCTCCTTTCATATACTAGATGTTTCAGAGCTCATGACTAAAATAACATGGAACATTAAGATGATAAGGCAGATGGAGTCTTACATGGCTTTAGGTCTAACAATGTTTTATTTTAGATACTAATTTTCCTCGTGTAGATTTGACATTATTCAGAATCTCTAATAGTCTTCAGTGAGTTTTTAAGACATGACAGGCCAAGAATTAGGCATCTTTTTCTACAGTGACTTGAGGAAAAACTCTGGCAGGCGACAGATCACTGTCTAGTTTGACTGATGATCCTTTTCCATGAGATGGAGCACATACCAGGTAGGCGGTGTTGAGGAAGAAACTCAGGGTTTGCCCAGAATCCTGAATAAATCAGCTGAATTGACTTAAATAAGACAAAAGCTGAGGAAATGACACTATTTGAATATGCTGAGTATTTTAGTCATTCTACTCTGTAGGCATAAAGAATGATTAAAATACTCTGAAGTAATAAAGGGAAAGAATAGTATAGTGTTTTATTTGGCAGGTGGAGAAGGGACAACTCCAGTGTTTTCTAGATGATGATAAGGCAATTGGAATAATATATAAACTACCTGTGACATATCCATATTGGAAATGGTCTTTGTTCAGGAAGAACAAAGTGAATTTACATATCTGTTCTATGAAAATAGGTTTCAGAATCTCTCAGTTGTCATTTGAATGCACCCTGTTCATATATATATATCTTTTATAAATGATTTGATTTGTGCCTTTTTATTAAAGAGTTGCTTATTTAATTTTATTTATTATTATTATTATTATTATTGTTATTGCACTCACTAGAGAGAGACAGAGAGAGAAAGAGGGAACGTGAGAAAACAAGTTGTCAGGTTTGGGACTTGAACTGTGGTTGGCCATGTGGGAGTCCAGCATCCTAACCACCATGCAACCTGCTGGCCCCAGCTTGTGCTTTTCTTTTTCTTTCTTTTTTTTTTTTTTTTAAGAAAGGTTTTTGCTATAGGGCACGTGCGCTCGCCAGACAGTGAGACAGAGAGACAGAAAGCGAGAAATCACCCCCAGGGGGGATGGTCACGCCGCAATCCCTTCTCCTCCATTCTACTCTCGGGATCTTGGGCACACACGCACACGCAACCGGCGTGAGTTTAAGCCACCTGGTCCGGGACGCGAACTGTGGTCGACTACATGGGAGTCCAGCGACATAGCCATTACGCTAACTGCTGGTCCAGCTTGTGCTTTTCTTAAAAAAAAACATGAATACCTGAAATAATTAAAAATGACTGAAATGATACTAATGATATAAACTGGATAAGGCTTACTGAGTAAAATTATAATAAGTTAAAATAAGCAACAAATAATTCCTAATATTCGAAATGTCTGTTTCTAGTCAGATCTCACCAGAACATTGGAGAAAACTTTAGATTGGTTTAAATAAGGAAATGCCTCTGGTCCAGGGTACACTCGCCGTGTTGTAGTTGTAGCTGTGTGGTCTAGTGACCCTCTAGTGACCCTCATCTGCAGCCCATGCTGCTCCACGTCCCACACACTGTCTGTACTAGTTCAGTCACTGACTTGAATCAGTCTAGACGCTCCTTGCAAAGAGTTCTCAGCCTCCCCAGTTACTCCAAGTTAGAACTTTCAGGAACAAAATTTTGGCATGGGTAATGAAACACTTGGAGCTTGCACAAAATTTTTATGCATTGAAAATGGGCTTGGGCGGCTCCTCGGCGGGTGGCGGTGGTGGCCGTAGCGGTTCCTCCTGGCCCTGTTAATGTCGGGGCCAGGCCCGGGGAGGATGGTGCCCTAGAGCCCAGCCTTGCTGGGGAAGGGGCAGGAGGGGACGGGGTGGGCACCGGCCATGTCGGAGGTGACCCGGAGTCTGCTGCAGCGCTGGGGCGCCAGTTTTAGGAGAGGCGCCGACTTCGACTCTTGGGGCCAGCTGGTGGAGGCGATAGACGAGTATCAGATATTAGCAAGACATCTACAAAAAGAGGCCCAAGCTCAACACAATAATTCGGAATTCACAGAAGAACAAAAGAAAACCATAGGCAAAATTGCAACATGCTTAGAATTACGAAGTGCGGCTTTACAGTCCACACAGTCCCAAGAAGAATTTAAACTGGAGGACCTGAAGAAGCTAGAACCAATCCTAAAGAATATTCTTACATATAATAAAGAATTCCCATTTGATGTTCAGCCTGTCCCATTAAGAAGAATTTTAGCACCTGGTGAAGAAGAGAATTTGGAATTTGAAGAAGATGAAGAAGAGGGTGGTGCTGGAGCAGGTTCTCCTGATTCTTTTCCTGCTAGAGTTCCTGGTACTTTATTGCCAAGGTTGCCATCAGAACCAGGAATGACGTTACTCACTATCAGAATTGAGAAAATTGGTTTGAAAGATGCTGGGCAGTGCATTGACCCCTGTATTACAGTTAGTGTAAAGGATCTGAATGGCATAGACCTAACACCTGTACAAGATACTCCTGTGGCTTCAAGAAAAGAAGATACATATGTTCATTTTAATGTGGACATTGAGATCCAGAAGCATGTAGAAAAATTAACCAAAGGTGCAGCTATCTTCTTTGAATTCAAACACTACAAACCTAAAAAAAGGTTTACCAGCACCAAGTGTTTTGCTTTCATGGAGATGGATGAAATTAAGCCGGGTCCAATTGTAATAGAACTGTACAAGAAACCCACTGACTTTAAAAGAAAGAAATTGCAATTATTGACCAAGAAACCACTGTATCTTCATCTACATCAAACTCTGCACAAGGAATGATCCTGACATGAATAACCTGGAACGTCTGTGAATTTTACCACCCAGTAGGAACCATCATAGCTGTGTAGCATAGTCATCCTTCAACAGGCAGGAAGCGAGCCGTATCCATGTCAGTAGGCCAGAGTGAGTCTATTGCAAAGCTGCCCTATGGACTTCAAAGTCCAGCACATCACTGACATGTAAGACTCCTTTGGATATAGGCTTATTGTAGATTTTGAGATGTGTTCTTCCTTTTCTATTAATTGTGCTATTAATAGTCTATTTTCTAACTTACCACTTGTCCTGCCCTGCTTCCTAGAACAATACTGTCGAGGGTAGTATGTGCTCATCTACAAACGTATTAATACAGCAATAAGAATGTGCTCGAGTTTACACATCTGGTCACTAGCTCCGACATGCTCTTTTGGTTTGAGTTAACTTCTGCGAGTAGGATGGAATCAAACTGCTCCGAGAAGAATTGGACCCATTTTGCCACCTAAGAATATCTGTCTGGAAATGAAAGGTCCTCAGAAGTGGCCCCAGTTCACCCTGCTCTGAGAGTTTTCCTGTTGAGAAACAGCGTGCCTTGGCCAGATCAGTATCCCGTGTGGGAGTATTCCATGGGTTGTAGCTGTGATATTTTCCAGATGACCAGACTGTTTTTCTGAATGTGAGCATATTTCTAGCCATGTTGATTAGCTGTTCTACATCACCTTGTTATTCTTTCTAATGATGACTCTAGGGTTAACAGAATCTCAGAATAATCACCAATTTTGGATGGGTTTGCAATGGGGTCTTCTAAATCATATAATCAAAGCCAGTTGAGTCAGATGCTAATGAGATACTGCAGGAATAACTGCTGTTTTTTCTGACAACTGATTGTGAAACCTTCAAACCTGCATACCTCTTATAGTGATGAGTATGCAAAAATTTGGAAAGATAATCTATTTTTTATATAGGTAGACAGGATTGCCATTTATTTCCTATTTAGATATATTGACATTCATCCATATGAAAATATGCAGGTCATTAGCTTATAATTTTGACTATTTACTTTTGACTTAATGATGGAGCGGGCATAAATAAAACTTTAATAGTACACATGAGGTGGATATTTGATACACAGAACTTAAGATTTGTGGTGTGCTTTCTGTGGGTTAGATATAGAACCCACGTATTTGAATATTCACTGTTTTAAATGAGCAATGCATGAGGGGAATGCAATGTCAGTACCTGGCCTATTTTTAAACTAGTGTAGTAACTCTAGTCATACAATTCAATATTGTTTGCTTTTTAAAATAGCCATAATTAAGTTTTTTAGCCCTCATACCTCAAGAGATCTAGTCTTTACTTTCAGTTGTCTATTAAGTCAATTTTGTTTACTACATGGATGTTAATAAAAACTATGAGCCTGAAAGAACTCTGAACCAAATTTAGTCTTGTGTCCCATCTTGACTGGATTAACTCCAAATTCTAAAATGATTCCATTCACAATAGCTCTAGGGGATGAAGAATTTGCCTTAATAAACTGCTTTATTCACTCAACTCTCTAGAGTTGTCATAGCCCCAGACTGTAAGCTCCTGAGGGGGCAAGAACTGAATTTTCTCCGTGTCATGTAAATTCCCTAAGGTGCTCAGCAGCACTCTGTACCCTGTGGAGTACTCAGTACCTTTCGTCGGATGTTGCTGACAAGACCTACAAAATAATCCCTTAAAAACCTACTATTAAAATGTAGCAAAACTGAAAAAAAAATTTATGCATTTTATCCAGAGGATTGAAAGGCTATCTCTGGTTTGCTGTATACAAGATTTAGTCATAGCTTGGGTAGGACAGGCTGTTTTCTGAAGTTAGGAGATGGGAGATACCAGGGAGTTCTTTTTTCTTTTTTTCTATATGTTGATTTTCTAAGATGACTGCGAGTTTTGTCATTGTCTTGGTATTCCTAGGGTCTAATGTTCCACTACGGATTGTAGTTGAGCTCAGGAGACCTGAAGCAAGCCTGACGGGATAGTGGCCAAATTCTCATCTAAACTGTGGCGCGCGGGAAGGCCTAACAGCCTCAGGGGTATTGGTAGCTCCTTGCATTGCTCTTGTGGTCGGCAAACTATACTAAGCCCTTAGAAACCCTGGACTCTTAAAAGAAGGCAGCTAGGCAGGGAAGAAACCTTTCACCTCTTTTCCAAACTAGAGTCTTGGAGGAATAGAACCTCAAAGTCTTCATCCTTTTGTAGAATTTATGTGGTTGCCATCAGAAGCTGGAACTCTAGCTCTAGTTTGGAAAGCTTAAGGAGAAGGGTCTAATCTTAGAGTGTCACAGGGCAGAATAGAGAAGGAATGCTGGTCCTGGCAATTGGGACCAGGGGCCAGGGCTCAGGTTTTCCACCGTCTCAGGTTGTCTTTCTATGCCCACTTGAAAATTTGTCTCTTGCACACAACTCTTCTAAGATTTGTCTATTAGAAGGAGAGATTCTCTTTAATTGACTCAGTTGTTTTATCTTGCTTACAAAGTTCAATGCTACTGAAAAGAATATTTTAGTGTCTAATACCAGTTGACAAATACAAAGTTATTAATAATTTATTCATTTAAATGAATATTGCAAACTAAAATGTACGTAATGTGCAAACACACATAATCAGTGTCTTAGTCTGCTCTTGTGTTGCTTACAGAAATACCCGAAACTGGGTGATTTAGAACAAATCAAGGTTTATTTGACTCATAATTCTGGTGGCTGGAAAGTCCAAATGCATCAGGATGGTATCATGTCAGCTGCATCTCAACCTGGGGGACAGGCATCTTCCTTTTATAACAACCTGTTCTGATAAGAACTAACCTTCTCACAGGAGCTAGAATTCACTGGATCGCTTAAGACATTATTAATCTATTTATGAGAGCCTGGCTTCCATGATACAGTCACTACCACCTAACCCTTGCCTTTTAAAGGTCTCGCCACCTCCTAGGACCATTACACTGGGAACCAAATTTCCAAGCATGAATCATTGAGGGAGAAGTCATTATCCAAACTGTAATAATTCTGTGACTGTTGCTTTTCCTTCTCAGAAGTCAGGATAATCATGGTAATGTTCTTTACAAAGTTACTCCATGCAAGTGTACCAATATTACTTAATGAGTTATCCATCATTTCCTTTCATATTTGAAATAGTACCTTTATTATACTGGGTTGTTGGGAAAGTCATGACACATTTCTGCATAGAAAAACATGTCATGGCTTTCCCGACTACCTAATATTATGCTCCCTCATAGGTCTTATTTTGTTTCTTGCCTCTATTTCTTTCATTGATCTAGTTTTCAATTTCTGTACTAGAACGTATTACTTTTTTTTTAAAGAGAGATTTTTGCTCTAGGGCATATGTGCTCACTGGAGAGACAGAGAAACAGGAAGTGAGAAATCACCCCCTGTGGGGGGATGGCTATTCTGCAGTCCCTTCTCCTCTATTCTTCTCTTTGGATTTTGGGCGAACATGCACAAGTGCCCAGTATGAGTTTCAAGCTGTTGGGTCCAGGACTCCAATGGTGGTCGGCCATGTGGAAGTCCAGTGCCTTTACCACTCTGCCATCTGCTGACCCCTCTAACATAATCTTAAGGTATCTGTGAATGTGTAAGACTAAACATTTATTTTTAATTAAATTTTTTGACGATTCTGTGTTTATTATTTTGGAAAATCTCTTTTAATTTAAAATATATATGCTAATATCAAGGAAATTTTGATTGGACTTACAATGAATCAATAAATTAACTAAGTGTTAATTTTGCACTATTGAATGTTGCTAGTAACATGATAAATATCTCCCTTTTGGTGATCTTTTCTTTCCTTTGGCAATATGTTATTAGTTTCTTTATGGAGAAAATACCTTGTATGTTGTTTCTAAGTATTTCCTTGCTTACTCAAATTTTATGTTTTAAAATTATAAATTTTGGGGGGACCAGCAGTTGGCATAATGGCTATGTCACTGGACTGCCATGTAGTCAACCGTGGTTCTAGTCCCAGACCTGGTGGCTTAAACTCAGGCCGGGCGTGTGTGTGTGTGTGTGCATGCCCAAGATCCCGAGAGGAGAATGGAGGAGAAGGGACTGTGGTGTGGCCATCCCCCCTAGGGGGTGATTTCTCACTTTCTGTCTCTCTGTCTCTTTCTTTCTGGTGAGTGTACATGCCCTGTAGCAAAAACCTCTCCCCCCAAAAAAAAATTTATTAATTTTTTATTATATTTTGTTTTATAAATTAGATTTTCAAAAATATCCTTTTGTTATTGCTAGAATATAAAAACGTTATTCATTTTGGTATATTTACCTTAAATCTAAAATCTTAATTGAATTATCTTGGTACTTCTAATACTTTTTCAATTGATTTTCTTGAAATTGTAGCAATCTTGGCTAGACAGTCATATCATCTTCAAATAGTTTTGAAGATAGAATAATTGTTGTTGATAAAAAGTATCCTTTTCTTGTTTCCAGATCAAACGATAGTATACTGGCATCTAATAAATATGCTATTGTTTGGAGGAGTATAAATTACAAAGGACTTAATTATTCTTTGAAGTTGTCATAGAATTTTCATATAAAAACATCTGGACCTTCTGTATTTTGTAGGGAATAAATCTTTGACTACATTTTCCATTTTCTTGCTGCCTTTATTGGTACTAATTTTCAAATCATTCTGTCACTTTTTGTATGTTGATATAATAATTCTTTCTTATAGTTTCTATTTTACTCCTTAGAGAGTTATACTACAGTGCTGTCTTTTTAGAAGAAAAATATCTTGTGATCGTTTCTCTTCTTTATTCTTTTATTACTTATGTTTTCTTTCTTTCTTGGTTAGACTTGTTATGCATGTTTCTATTTTAGTTTAAAAATACTAGCTACATATTTTATTTTAATGTCTACCATTTTATTTTTGTCTTTTATTTTTATTTCTATTTCTTTTATACATTCAATCATGTTACTTAGCTTACAAAGTGAGTATTCCAACATGTGTACATTTCTCACCAGTCGAGTTCACCATACTAGAAAGTTGTCTCCAATAGATAATAATCCATTTATTTGTCCCATAAATGCCTTGCCTCTCTGTATTTCTCCTTAATGTCCTTCCTCAGATTCTACTCCCTCACCTGCCCTCTTCCCACACTGCGTCTGGTATTCACAACCATTTACTTAGTTTCTAAAACCTTTAGTCATTCAATTTCATCCATAGAGTGCGGACACTCAGTATATATTAAGTAGAGACATACAATGTCTCTCCTTCATCGATCAGCTTGCTTCACTCAGCAGTAAATCTTCCATATTCATCCACTTTCTGTCAAAAGTTAGGGTCTTGTTGTTTTTCATGGCTAAGTAGTATTCCATAGAGTATATGTGCCACAGTTTTTCAATCCATTCATCTGTTCATGGGCATTTGGGTTGGTTCCATGTCTTAGCAATTGTGAATAATGCCGCAATAAACATGGATGTGCAAGCACTTTTCTGATTAAGAATTCTTCTGTCCTTTAGGTAGATACCAAGAAATGGGATTGCTGGATCATTCCATGAAATAATTTTGTTATTTATTTATTTTTATTATTTTTTGAGAGGTTTTTGCTATAAGATGCATGCGTTTGCCAGAAAGACAGAGACAGAGAGACAGAAAGTGAGAAATCATCCCCTGGGGGCATGGTCATGCCACAATCCCTTCTCCTCCATTCTCCTCTTGGGATCTTGGGCACGCACGCATACGTGCCTGGCATGAGTTTAAGCCACCGGGTCCGGGACTCAAACTGCAGTTGGCTA